>CM040240.1:254522325-254722325 GCA_022545495.1 Chrysanthemum lavandulifolium | reverse complement strand
TATTTGAGAGCCGAGTGATCCGTATACACCACGCATTTGGTCAAGATTAAGTACGGCGAAACTTCTCAAATGCATACACCACGGCTAATAGCTCTTTTTACGTGGTGGTGTAATGAGTTTGAGCTTCATCATAGTCTTACTTGCGTAGTGGATAGGTGAAAATGCTTAGCTCACGTTGCCCTAAGACCGCACCGATAGCAAAATCACTTGCATCGCACATGAGCTCAAAGGTAAATCGATCGGGAGCAACGAGAATGGGTGCTTGAGAAGCTTTTCTTTAATGTTTCAAAAGCTTCGATGCACTCGGGTGAGAAGATAAAAGGAGCATCCTTTTCAAGAAGATGGGTCATAGGCGGGCGATTTTAGAAAATCTTGTATGAATCTCGATAGAAACCGGCATGACCTAAAAACTCTAATACCTTTGGCGGTAGTAGGATGAGGCAATTTAGCAATAACATCGACTTTTGCTCTATCAACCTCAATCCAGTTTTTGAAATCTTATGGCCAAGGACTATGCCTTCTTTGACCATAAAGTGGCTCTTCTCCCAATTTAGACAAAGATTGGTGTCTTCACACCGTTTAGCATTTATCTAGATGGGAGACATGTTTGAAACGAGTCCCCAATGACCGAGAAGTCATCCATAAACACCTCCATTGTTTCCCGATCATGTCGTGGAATATGGCCATCATACATCGTTGGAGCGTGCGGGAGCGTTACATAAGCCAAAAGGCATACGTCAGTAGGCAAAAGTTCCGTATGGGCAGGTGAATGTAGTCTTCTCTTGATCCTGTGGATCAATGGGGATCTGAAAGTAATCAGAAACCATCAAGGAAACAATAGTATTCGTTCCTCGCTAATCTCTCAAGCATTTGGTCCATGAAGGGTGAGGAAAATGGTCTTTACTGGTGGCGTCATTCAACTTACGATAGTCAATGCAAACACGCCATCCGTAACCAATCGAGTTGGAATTAACTCGTTATCTTCATTGTGACAACAGTTATGCCACCCTTTTAGGAACACAATGAATTGGGCTAACCCAAGGACTATCTCGAGATTGGGTAAATCAATCACGCATCAAGAAGTTTGATAACCTCCTGTTTGATAACATCATGGATTTTTGGATTTACTCTTCTTTGATGTTGAGCTATTGGTTTGAAGTCATCCTCCATCAAGATTTTGTGAGTACAAAATTCGTGGTTGATACCCTTAATGTCGGAGAGTTTCAAGCAATTGCTTGCTTGTGTGACTTCAAGACCTTTATGAGGCAGATCTTTTCATCTTTACTCAAATCTCGAGCAATAATGACGGGTAATTTATCATTACCCTCAAGGAATGCATACTCGAGATGAGGCGGTAAGTCCTTAAGTTCGACTTCAGAAATTCTTGATTTTCTCAAGTGACTTGACTTCCTTGTTATGAAGGTCGGCGGGAGGGTGATGATGATGGATCATTATTAAGTAACTTCTCAATGAGAAGTATATCCCCTCAATGTCGATGGGGCGTGATCAATTTCCCATGGAGCAGAATCACTAGACAAGTATGCTTCAATCTCTTCCAAGATGAAGTCACTTTCCTCAAGCGGAGTGAGAGAAGGAGTAGAATTGGCTATGATAGGTTGAGAAGATGTGGTGGGATCCCCACTCACGAATTATGAGAATAACCAAGAACTTTGAGAGTACTCTTCGAAGCAACATCAATGATATCTATTCGGTTAACCGATTCGAGAATCATAGTTTGCGGAGTACCTCGAAGTTTGATCAAGGTTAAAGGTGTGACTTCATTACCAACACGTAATGTGATTTCTTGCTCAAATACATCAATGAGAGCACGGCCCGTTCTTAGGAATCCTCTTCCAACAATGAGAGGAACCCGTGGATCGACATCGAAATCAACAACTACAAAGTCGGTGGAAAATGGAACTTTCCTACTTTCACAAATCGTCCTCGGCAATTCCAAGTGGACGGGATATTATACGATCCGCAAGCTCGAGAGTCATGCATGTAGGAGTAAGGTCCGGAAGAAAGTTTCTTCCATCTTGAATGAGGCATCGGGTTTATGCTTGCACCAAGATCGGCTAAGGCAAAGCATTCAACCATTCACGGAAATACACAAGGTAGGAGAAATTTTCCGGGATCTCCAAGCTTTAGGAAGCTTCTTCAAGATAGCTATGCAGCGTTCTCGTTCGAAGGAGTTTAGTCATTTCAAACGACTTTTCCTTGTTGCTTAACATGTGTTTGAGAGTTGATGCAAACTTGGGCATCGACATGATAGCATCCATAAAGCTTATGTCAAAATGTAGTTCTTGGAAAATTTGAAAAAATTTGTCCATTTGATGGTAGCTTTTTCATGAGACTTTGCTCATTCAAGCGTGATGGGTAAGGAATAGAAGATTTGGATTTGGGGTTTTCAAGGGGAGCTACGGGAGGTTCAAAAACAACTCTGGATTGGATTTGGGTTTCTAGACAACTTGAGGATGGACATCGTTGGTACCTCCGTTATTAGTAGGAAGTTCCTTGTCCTTTGTTGCCTCGGGTTCACTTTCCACTACCTTGGGATAGAAGAAGAAGAGGTAGTAGGAATAGCGGGTCCATTATATGAAACACCACTTGGTTGTGATCGCCTTTGCATCTTCCCTCGGGTTAGCGATCGTGTTGCTCGGAAGTTTTCCGAGCCCGAGGGTTGATCATTTAAAGACTTCTTGAGATCGCCGATCGGTGACCAACAACCTGTTCATTTCATCTTGGGATTTCATGAATTGCTTCAATAACTCATCGGATGATGGTCTTGGAGCGGTGGAGGAAATTTTGAGGTCGTATGTTTTGATTATGACCTTGTTGTTGAAAATTCCTTGATTAGGATTCACATTTTCACGAAATTGATTCCCTCGATTGAAATTGTTGTGATTAAGGTTTCCTTGATGTTGGAAACCTTGATTGGGTCCGAATAGAAATTACCTTGGTTTTGATAACCTTGGTTCATTCTAGGTTGGTTACGATTCGGTTAGGATTAGTTAAAACCGGGTGGTGCACGATAAGTATTAGCTCGGTAGTTTGGTTCATTTTGAGGACGGTATTGATTACCTCCTTGATTTGAAGTACCGGCTATAGCATTGGCTTCAAACGGACTACCATTGGTGGCGATCGGTTGTAGTATGCATGAGGACCACCACAAGTAACACAAACTTCAACTTTCTTCACTTCACCATGTGATGGTGTGCGTGTGAAAGTGACTTTCTTTGGTTAGCAAGAACCAAAGCTCGAACAATATCCGTGAGTTTGTCAATCTTATCATCGGTGCTAGATGTACTCACGGAGATGAAGTAGAAGTTCCGAAGATTAGGCGAGTCGATATGTCTTTGTGCGGAAAGGACGGACACGGGACTTGTTTTCAATGATTTGCAAGGCTTCTTTTGTGGTCTTGCTCAAGAAATTACCTCCCGGAGGCATTTAAAGAGTCTTGATTAGTCCGGTTCGGACCATTGTAGAAAGTATCCATTTGCATTAACTCGGTAAAACCATGATGCGGACACTTACGGAGCAATTCTTTATAACGATCCCATGCCTCCCGAATGATTCATCAAATCTTTGAGAGAATTTCATTATCTCATTCTTAAGACTTGTAGTTCGGGATGGAGGATAGAATTCGTTAACAAACTTTGTGACTAGATCTTCCCATGTCTCAATGGAGCGAGGGGTTGTTTTTCAAGCCAATTTCGGGCTTGTCCTCTAGAAAATGGGAGCAGAAGAAGCTTAATTGCTTCATGTGGGACATTCTTGTATTTGATGGTAGATGCAATCTTGTTAAACCATCGAATGTGTGCATGAGGATCATCCGCTCAAAACCATAGAATTGGCTTTGGGTTGCAGTTAAGCAACCCGGTTTTGAGCTCAAAGTATCGCCCACAATGGTGGGACAACAATAACATCTCCGTAACCCTCGATGGGTGCTTGGAAGCTCATTCATCGACTTGTCTTCGCCATTACGGCGGGGGTGGTGGTGGTAGGCGTTCCTCGATCACGGTGAAGGGCGAGCGTCCTCTCGTCACGAGGAATATTTGCAAGCTCGAAAGTGGACTTGTAGGCGGAAGAGCAGTGCGCATGCACTAAGTATAAAAAGTTTTCAAAACAAATGCGAGGCAAAGCGACAAGTGAACTTAAACCAATAATCACAAATGAAATGGCTTCTTTGAAAAGGTATACCAAATCACAAGGACACAAAGGCAAGTTTTAAATCATTGTTGGGAACTTATTATGGTCACACCCCGATTAGTAGGTGTCTTGCCTTGATTTGCGGTGGTTGATTTTATGTATTTATTAAGTACCACTTGAAAAGGCGTAGGTATAGATTTGTGCAAAGGGTTTAAAAACTTTTGGACAATATTTTTGGTATCGTCTCGTTTAACCAAATCGTATTTCTTTAAGAATCACCTTAAAAGAAACACAAGCTAGAAAAGCGTTACGATTGTTTTGTTGTTTTATATTTTGTTTGGTGTTTTTAACACTTTAGGAAAAGTGTTAATGAACTTTTTTTTGATTTATGATTACTTTACAAAAAGCTTTACAAGCGATGGTATATGTGCAAGTGCAGGTGCGAAAATGCTTAGAACACGCTTCTGACCTCCCGGCAAGGCGCCAAAATTTGATTGGCTCCCGAGCAGTCAAGTTTAGTCACATGGCGGCCACTGTGAATGGTCAACAGTAACAAACTTAAAGCGATCACGGAAGCAAATGCAATTAAGATCGAGGAATATAGTGGATTCACAGGTGCGTTAAGTCCCACGGAGGATGAATGGTGTTTAACACGGTCGGATGTCGAATAATCACTAAAGATAGTGATCAATAAGGATTTTGAGTTATTTATACCTAAAGAAAAGTTTTGTAATTTACAGGGGCTTAAATGCAAATTAAAGAAAATAAAAAAGTTAAAATATATTAAATAAATGCTATCACTATTTTTACAATGATGTTTTTGTGATTTTTCTTTTATAAAACTTAAATTAAAAACTACGTGACGTACAAAAGAAAATGTGAAACTGAAGCAATATTAATCCTAAAAATATGAAAATGACATTTTTACAAACCTAATGATAAGAGAAAATTTTTAGAAAAAGAAAATTATTTTTATTACTATTTATCTAATTATTATTAATTAAAAACTATTTTTACTTATTTAATAATACCTTAAAATACAAGAAAATATGAAATAAAGCTAGAAAAATGAAATTATGACTTGGAAAAATCTAAAATAACTAAAGAGAATTTTCAAAACTATTTTTATATTTTTCGATTATTTTCTATTTTCTATGAATTAAAAACTATTTAAAAGCTCGATTAAATTGCTAAAAATTACAAATTAAACTAAGAAAAATCTGGAAAAATAATTTTTTACTTTTTATATTTATCTTAACCTAGGAAAAATGAAAACTTATTTTTTTGAAACTTTTCTGAATTAATTGTATTAAAAGCTAATTAAAATTACCTAAAAACTGTTTTAAATGAAGAAAAATAGCAAACTGACCTAGAAAAATATGAAAAATTCAGGAAAAGTCTAATTTAATACTCTGAATCTAAGAAAAATATAAAATCAGTGGCTTGTGTGTGAGAAAATGACACTGCAGTGCAAGTGCTTATGTAATAAGCACTTGAAATAAGCCAAAGGTACAAACTGGGCACCAAACTTTCACAGAAGCTATATTATGCTAAAAGTACTCTAAAACAACTTATTACAACAAGCCTTAACCTCTGAAATGCAAACTACTCAGTTTTGATGATTTGAAGACTTGTGCCAAAAACAGTTTTAGGCTACTACTTTTTAACTAGAAAATAAGCACTTAAATAAGCTGGAACTCAAAAACAGAAGTTGGAACCTAAACTAGACCTGGTTAGCTACTTGTAAACCAAAGACCAGACCTGGACAAGCTCTTATGAGCTTTTGACAAGCTCTGCAAGATACTGAGAAAACTCAGTATTCACTGAGTTTGTGAACAGGGCAAATAAGCCCTGTTTGACAAGCTAATTTAGAGCTTATAAAAAATTACTAAAAATCTACTAAAATGATAATAAGAAACTAGACCAGTTGAAGTATATAAACCCAAAGTTTTAAGGAATTTGACCCAGAAATGTATCAGTTAAAAATCAACTTAGGTGGGTTGAAAACTGGTTTTCTACTCTTTGACTTTTGACAACAGTTTTGATAATTTGACTTTTATGAGATTTGAAGCCAATTTGTGGACTGATATTGATGTATTAAGGTGAAATAAAACTACATTAAGCTACCTCTATGAATTCTAAACATGAATCAAGCTTTTGCTTTCACAATCTTCCAACAGACATGAGATTAAGACAGTGTAAAAGTGATTTTGACTTGAAGCTATGCAGATGCAATATTAAGACAGATATGAATCAAGTGGTTCTATTTGAGACTGACTATGCATATGTCAAGTACAAGCCAAGGCTCAATCTCAATTATGATCACTGATCCAAACACTCTTGTAACTAACTGATTTGAACTTTAAACTAACTGGTTACTGAGTTAGCTTATGCTAACACTTAAACTGATTTTAGTTACCCTAATTACCACTAATTAAACAGTTCTAAACTATTTATGACCACAGATACACATACAAGCACAATATGCAATACTGCATTAAAAATGAAAATGATATGAAAAGCTCACAAGTGTCCCAGCTATGATGTAGCTTATACAGAACCCACACTATGCTATTCTATACCAAAACCAATCCAAATCAGCACTGCATCAACCCCATTCCATTTCCATGCCTGCTTAACCAAGTCCTCTTCTCAGTTTGACTTTTATTGACCAAAAACCAAACTTGCTTGAATCTGCTTTATGAGCTTACTAAAAGCTATAATAAGCTTAAGTGAGCTGATTTGAACTTAAATATAAGCTATTAGAAGCTTGGACATAAGAGTTTGAATTTGAAATTTTAAACAGTATACATAAAACTTGAAACTTAAATGAAACTTTAAATTAAGACTCAAAATGAATTACAATGACTAAACCACTTAGTTTCAGTATCATAAAACTTAAAGTTACAGATTTAGAAGCTAATTAAGATATTTTGAGAAAAAACGACATACATAGAAATTAAAAACTAAAGACTGCCTCTCTCTTGCTTATCTTCCTCTTTTATACACCCATATGCTTTCCACGTGTCTTCTTAATGATTCCCACTTGTTTCCAGAACCGTTGGATGACTTGAGTGGATTTTGGCCGTTTGATCAAATTTGGCGGGAAAGGCTATTTTGACCTGTGGGCTTCTGAATTTGCAACTAGGGGGGGTGGCATTAATTGTGGTGTGAAAGGTTGGTGGATGTGATGATGAGGGGGGAGGGATAAGGTGAGGTGATGGGAGATGTTGCAGGCAAGTGGAGAAGGAAGGGAAGAAGCACAGTGGTGGAGGGAAAGGTGGGGTTTGACTGATGGGTTGACCAGGGGTCCAAAACAGGGAAGGGGGTCAAAGGTGTATAATGGCAAGGGTCCAAAATAGATAAAGGGGTCATGGCTTAGTTTATTTTGACAAGGACCAAACTGCAATTATCCAATCTTGAAGGACCATTTCTGCCAATTTCTCAAAACTGTTTCAAGGGTCACTTTTGACAATTTTCAATAGTACAAGGACTATTTTTGATATTTTCAAACTTCCAGGGACCAAACTTGACATTTTTTGAAAGTTTAGGGACCTAAGTTGTAATTTTGAAATTTTAAATCTCAAGGACCAATTTTGACAACTTAAGAATCCTAGGGACTTAAAATGATATTTTTCTTTATTTTGTTTTACGGGGACCTATTTTTGACAACTTTTGAAACTTGGGGACTAAAGCGCCAATTATGCAAACTTGATCGTTTTCACGTATTTTGATATTTTGCATTTAAAACACATAAAACACTTATTTGTGATATTTTATCATTTTGATGCATTTCGAGTGTTTTCGGATGTTTTGCGATTTAATTGGTACAAAATGATGAGTATTTAGACACTCATCACACATAATGCTTTACTTAGATTTGTGTATAAACAAAAGCAGGATGAATCATAAGGATCAGCAGACGTGTTTATTAACTTGTTTTATCTCTCAAAAAGAACCCAAGAATGTAGCTCAAGCATTAACTAAAGAGAGTTGGGTTGAAGCCGTGCAAGAAGAACTTCTTGATTCAAAATTCAAGAATTTTGTGTACTACGTGATCTACCGGATGGAAAGAAAGTCATTGGTACAAGATGGTTTTCGAGTTAAGAGAGATGAAAGAGGAATGTCATCAAGAACAAAGCAAGATTAGTTGCTCAATGATATAGACAAGAAGAAGAGTGGACTATGATGAAGTGTTTGCTCTGTAGCAAGGATTGAAGCCATTAGAATATTCCTTGCTTTTGCATCTTATATGGGCTTTCTGTTTATCAAATGGATGTCAAGAGTGCCTTTCTTTATGGCAAGATTACGGAGGAGGTCTATGTCAAAAACCTCCGGTTTTGAGGATCATGCACATCAAACAAAGTCTTCAAAGTTGTTAAGGCTCAGATGGCCTTCATCAAGCACCTAGAGCTTGGTATGAAAGACTCTCCACTTTCTTATTGCAACATGGTTACGGAGAGGAGCAATTGATAAGACTTTGTTTATCAAGAGAGACAAGAAGGATATCATGCTTGTTCAAGTCTATGTAGATGATATTATTTTGGAGCTACAAAATAGTCTATGGTGAAAGAATTTGAGAAGCTCATGCAACAAGAATTTCAAATGAGTTCCATGGGTGAATTAACTTTCTTTTGGGGCTTCAAGTTAAACAATCGAGGTCGGAATTTTCATTAGTCAAAACAAGTATGTCTTGACATTCTTAAAATTTTAACTTTGATGCTATGAAGCGGTCACCACACCCATAAAATCTATCAACTCATTGGGCAAGGATGAAGATGGTCAACTGTAGAAGTCAAGCTTCTGAGATCAATGATTAGTTGTCTTATGTACTTAATCGCATCTAGACACGATATCATGTTTGTTGTACATTTTATGTGCACGATATCAAGTCTCACCCAAGGTCTCTTATATGAATGCGGTCAAGAGGATTTTTAGTTATTTGAAACCTTGACCTAAGTTAGGGTTGTGGTATCCAAAGGATTCACCTTTTCACTTGGAAGCTTTTTCGGATAGTGACTATGCGGTGATAATTATGATAAAAGATCAACCACCGGTGGATGCTAATATCTTGGAAGAAGATTAGTTTCTTGGCAATGTAAGAAACAAACCATTGCGACAACATCATCCATCAAGCGAATATGTTCTGCTGCAAGCTGTTGTGGACAAGTATTGTGGATGCAGAATCAACTCTTGGATTATGGATTCAACTTTAAGAATACTCCTATCCACATTGACAATGAGAGTACAATTTGCATTGTGAAGAATCCAGTTTATCACTCCAAGACCAAGCACATTCAGATTAGGCATCACTTTATTCGAGATTGTTATGAGCATAGGCTCATTAATGTTGTCAAGGTCCATACAGATGACAATGTAGTCGATCTACTCACAAAAGGATTTGATGTTTCAAGATTTAATCATTTGGTGGTGAGTATTGGTATGATTAACTATTAAGCTACAATTAAGGGGAGGACTTATTATGTAACGCCCCAACCCCACAAGGGTAAAGGAATCACAAGTAATGGTGTCATATCAAAGCAAACATATAAACCAAAAGAAATCTTTAACATAAATATGGAAATAATCCAAGTCAAAAGACTTCAATACATAGGTCCCAGCGGAAAATAAACTCCAAAAGAAATGTCTAAAACATAAGTCTAAATGGTATCATAATATCAAAGCTAAATCTCTAAGGTAAGTCCACTCAGCACTCATCCCAAAGCAATACCCAGCTCCAATGCTTAGATACACCGCCGGAAGAAAAGAAAGTGCGTGGTGAGCTTCAAAAGCCAGTGAGCATGATATACAAACAAAAGAATACGAAACGAAATCGAATACGAAACAAAGTAAAGAAAGATAGTGAAATCATAGTCTTTCAAAAGATAATTAGAATATCGAATAAGTTTTATAGCTTAACTACCTCAAAGCCCGGAACATATGCCATATCGAAACATATCATAATCACATAAGGCAACATATTTGTAGGGAGACCTACGAGTTATGAAGGGCGTGCATGCATGCGGCATCAATCATCGATAACATATAACGAGATAACGGATAATATATGGCATAAAAGCAGATCTAGGATGCATCCATCGCCCACGAGACAAATATTCATAATATAATTCAAATTGAGCTCATCTGAGATAATGAGATAAGGGGCGTGGCGAACATCACTCTCTCGCCCTAGAGTCATGTCGAAGTGCATTTCTTGACACGGACATGGAACCCCCATGACTAGTTAAAATTGGCTCGGGTGTCAACTATCAGAGATCAAATAAGGATGTCATAACTGACATAGATCATATTTTATCAAATGTTTAAGCATGTTTTCAAAATCAAAGCCTTCATATCTTATAGTTCAAAATCAAATGGTTTATGATTCAAAAATCAAAGTTCAGATAAGCAACAGCTCAAATAGACACATTAGGGTTCATAGCAAAGGTTTAGGAAATCCTAATATGAAAACGAAAAGAAAACTTCATACGAAACCTTTACTGAAAAGGTCAGAATATCCGTACCTTATTCGAAAGCAAAAGATCAAAAGTCGAAACAGGGAAGCAAAGAATTACTCCTTCTTCACAGAACCTATATACATTAATGTCGTATATATTATTAATGATTCCGAAATCGTCACAATGGTCTTTTAATATTTTAGGGTTTCCATACTTAAATGTTTTAATATCAATATAGTAATTTAGGGTTTCATATATCTTTTATCAACGTTTAGGGTTTTCATTCTTTAATGTCTCATTAATGTATATGTGCCTATATGTTTAGTCTTTTAATGACTAATTACTTAACCTAACTCGTCACATAATACTCTTTCCTTTTTATGTTTCAACGTACATGTTTTATGATTTTATGTGACATATAATTTACTCATTACTCGTATTAACTACGCATTTACTCTATTAGGGTTTAGCATAACTTAATAAATTAGCATATCAAAACTAGGGTTTATGTTTAACATAACCTTTACTTAATTAATGCATCTTCAAAAACCTCATATGTAATTCAATTCAAATTAGGGTTTCGGTTATTAGGGTTTATACACATGTTTTAACTCATCTAAATACTTTACTTATTCAAGTTATTAAGTTATACACCTTATTCGAAAATTAAAACATGGTTCGGTTCTATTTAATATGGTTCGGCCATTATTAAAACGTCACAAACATAACTCGATTCAATAACACATCTTACGTTACATGTCTCTTATTATTTAGAAGTTAAATGAGTTAGGGTTTGTCTTGTTTTGGTTCACCATCTCGGCCACAAAAGAAACAAGGAAAACGCTACTGAAACAAATATAACTTAACATATTCACGCAAGGTGCGTTAAAGGAATACAAATAAACGATATACCTTAACTTGGTTGAGCAAAATCGACACCAAGGTGTGTTGGGAGTCTCGGCGAATAGGAGAAAAAGAAAAAGAGAGCAAAATAACTAGGGTTCCAATTTAATGAATATGTGATGTATATATAGTTGTAGTATTTGAGTTAAACTAGGAAAGTAATTGGGTTGGGTTTGGGTTTGGTCCAACCGGTCACACCACCACGCCACACCTTGGGCTTCGCCCTTGGCTCATGAACACAAACCAAACGCGACTCAAATCATTTACGAAACTTTAACTCTTAGCCGTACCAAAACAATTCGTAATATATTTTAGTTAGGGTTTTAAATATTCACAAGTTAATCTTTTAATCTCTTTAAGTGTTTTAAATATATTTTACGTATTTTATAATTTTTAGTTCCAAGGGTATTTTAGTCTTTATTCGGATTTTAAATTTTCAGGTTTTACAATTCTTCCCCTCTAAAGAAAAATTTTCGTCCTCGAAAATTGAATGAAACGAAATGAAAATGAAAGCGAAAACGAAAACGAAACGAAATGAGATCATACCAAATTATTCAAAGAAATGCGGATAACTTGCACGCATCGACTCCTCGGTTTCCCAGTAGCCTCACGTTCGGGATGATTCTTCCAAAGAATCTTAACGAATGGAATCACTTTATTCCTCATAACTCTTTCTTGTCTTTCTAGAATAGCTTGGTTCTTGGATAAAGACATATCGGATTGAATCGATCAAGCGGATAAGAAGCAGCGTGTAACGGATGATAGTTATATCCCTTAGGAGTGATACATGAAAAGCGTCATGAACATGCGATAAGCGAGGCGGAAGTGCTAAGCGATACGAAACTTCTCCTATCGTTCGAGAATCTCAAATGGTCCAATAAATCGAGGACTAAGCTTGCCCTTGATTCCAAAGCGTTTCACACCTCTAAACGGCGAAACTTTCAAAACACACGATCTCAACCCGAAATTCTAAATCCGGCGATGCTTATCGGCATAACTTTTACGACGAGACCTAGCTTCCTTCAATTTCTCTCTAGCCACGCCTACTTTCTCATTAGTGATCTCGATCATTTCGGTCCTTCAATCAAACGCTCACCTACTTCATCCCAACAAATAGGTGCTCTACATTTCCTTCCATAAAGAAGTTCAAACGGCGCATGTAATGCTAACATGCCAACTGTTGTTATAAGCAAACTCTACCAAACACAAATATTCATCCCAGCTGCCAGTCCATTCTAAAGCACAAGCCCTTAGCATATCCTCTAAGGTGCTGTATAGTCCTCTCGATCGACCATCATTTGAGGATGAAATCTTGTACTAAAATTAAGTCAGTACCCCAAGCTTTACGCAAACCCTTCCGAAGCGAGAAGTAAAAGCAGATCCCTATCGGACACAATAGATGTCGGAGTACCATGAAGTCTAACGATCTCTTCTTGAAAAATCTCCGCTAATTTACCAATACCATAATCTTTCCTGATTGGCAAGAAATGAGCAGATTTGGTTAGCCTATCAACAACCACCCAAATCGCATCATGCTTCTTCCTAGTAAGAGGTAATCCAGTCACAAAATCCATAGATATCTTATCCCACTTCCATGTTGGAATCTCCAGTGGCTGTAACAAACCACTAGCCCTCTGATGTTCAATCTTAACTTGCTGACAAATCATACACTTCGACACAAACGTCGCCACATCTTGCTTCATGCCGTTCCACCAAAAGTACTGCTTCAAATCCCTATACATCTTGGTAGAACCGGGATGAATAGTGAAAAGGAGAACTATGAGCTTCATCATAACTTTCTCAAAAGTACTGATCATTGGGAACACAAAGCCTATCTCCATACCATACAATACCGTCATTATCAACCTTAAACTCGTTTGCTTACCTTCTTCAACATTTTGCGCCACGCCCATTTCGCCGTCATCTTTACGAGCTTCTTTAATTTGCGGTATAAGATTCGATTCCACCTTCATACTAGCCCGGTATCCATCAAAACCTCGTACACACATCTCTACATCCAAACTTTCTAAGTCACGCACAATCCTAGGCTCAATCTTGATACTGCAAGAATGCACGATTTCCGCTAAGTCGTCGGCAACTCACGTTAGCCTTACGGGATGGTCTTGAATGTTAGTGTCATAATCCCAAGAAGTTCTAACCATCTTCTTTGTCTCATGTTAAGTTCCTTACGGTGAAAATATACTTGAGACTCTTATGATCGATAAATATATCACACCTCTCCATACAAGTAATGTCTCCGGATCTTCAACGCAAACACCACCTCACTAACTCAAGATCATGAGTGGGGTAATTCTCCTCATAAGGTTTTAGGCGCCTCGAAGCATAAGCTATTACCTTTCCATGTTGCATCAAACACACCTAATCCTTTCTTAGATGCATCATTGTAGATTTGAAATCCTCTGAACCAGTTGGAAGAGTCAAAATAGGAGCCGACACCAATCTCCGCTTCAATTCTTCAAAACTCTTTTCTCGTTCATCCGTCCATACAAACTTTTCACCTTTTCTCATCGAGTTGGGTTAGGGGTAGAGCTAAGCGAGAGAAACCTTCAACAAAACGTCTATAGTAACCAAGAAGTCCAAGAAAACTCCTAACCTCGATTCTTGTCGTAGGTCTTGGCCATTTAGTGATAGCCTCAACTTTAGAGCGGATCCATGGTAATACCATCACCGACACGATATGACCAAGGAAAACAACTTGTCTCAACCAAAATTCGCACTTCGAAAATTTGGCGTACAACTTCTTCTTCCTCAAAATCTCCAAAACTATACGAAGATGTTCTTCATGCTCTTCTTCAGACTTAGAGTAAACCAAAATATCATCGATGAAAACAATAACGAACTTGTCGAGAAACTCATGGAAAACACGATTCATCAAGTCCATAAACACAGCGGGCGCATTGGTCAATCCAAAAGGCATAACGAGAAATTCGTAATGACCATATCCGTACGAAACGCGGTCTTAGGAACATCTTGCTCCTTCACACGTGGCGATGGTAGCGGACCTCGGGTCAATCTTGAAAAGAACTTAGCTCCTTGCGGTTGATCAAACAAATCGTCTATCTGCGGCAAAGGATAACGATTACGAATAGTATACGATTGAGTTCACGGTAGTCGATACATAGGCGCATGCTTCCATCCTTCTTCTTCACAAACAAGACAGGTGCACCCATGGAGAAACACTAGGCGAATAAATCCACTTTCTATCATCTCTTGCACTGTTCCTTCAACTCCTTGATTCTCTGGTGCCATACGATCACGGAGCCTTGAAATCGGTTCGGCACGTGAATTAACTCAATGCTAAACTCAACTTCGAGTGGGGAAGTCCAGGAGTTCATCCGAAAAACGCCACAAAATCGCAAACAACCGAAGACCTTCAATGTTAGGACTCTCCAAAGATGTGTCATAACGGATGCTAGAAAACCTTGGCACCCATGAGCTATCATGATCCGTGCCTTCATGGCGGAAATGAGCTTAACAGATTTAAGGGTTGAGAACCATGATAAACAAATTCGGGATGTTTCGTCTCCAAAGATCACCGTTCTAGCATGGCGATCGATTGAAGCTCTATGGTAAGCCAACCAATCCATGCCTAGAATGATATCAAAGTCGACCATATTGAGAGGATACTGATTTGCAAGCGAATCGATCATCAAAGCGAAGAGGACACTTAACGTATTTACGATCAATGATCACATGATTTTTCATAGGCGTAGAAATCGATAAGTGATTTGTTAACAGTTTGGGCTTCATATTAAGTTTCTTAGCGGATGTGCGAGATATAATAGAGTGTGTGGCGCGATATCAAATAAAGCGAAGACAACAAAATCATCAATGAAAAGAGTGCCCGTAATGGTACACGAAGTTCGCTCCACTGGTTACGAGTAGTAGCATAGACACGTCCGATGAGTAGTTGGCGGCTTGATGTAGTTTCGAGAACCGCGGATTCTTCTTAGGGCAATCTTTAATCTTATGAGTAGTGGAACCACAACCAAAACATCCACCGGTGGCCTTGAAACACCGCCACGGATGAGCCTTTCCACATGTAGTACAAATAGGTGGGGTGGCAAAACTTGGTGTCCTCTGCCGATTAGAAGATCTGAAGCACGACCACTGATTCGTTCCTCTAGTGGTGATCCTCGTTATAATTGTTTATTGTTTCCTTGGTTACGACGATCACTTCCATTCCTACCAACATTTCTATTATCTTGACCCTCGTCTCGAGCGTCCGGTGTCAACATTCCTTCCCAAGTGACCCGATCATAACTCCTATCCCTTGACCTCTTGAATCATAATTCCTACCGAGTTTCCTTATAGTCATTGCCTTGAGTCCTACCTTGAATCCGATCACCATCGCGATACGCTTGTTAGAACCGAAACCTCATGAAAGATCTCAATGTTACGAGTTGCGTCATTACAGCCGACATTCTCATACTCAATATTAAGCGGTCGGTCTAACACCCACTTCTTGGTCCCCACTTGAAGTGCTTAGCTTGACGCCTACCATCTCCGGCAATCACTCCAACAAAACTCACCAACCTCATAAACCTACTCATGTACTCATTAGAGTTCTCATGATCAAGCGGTAGATCGCTGATAATCCTCTCATACCTTTCTGTCGGCATCGTGGAAGTAATGGTTATAGAAAATAGTCCGAAACTCGGCCCAAGTACAAGTCACAAAGAAAAGCGTCACCTCCTCTTGCTTGTTTCAATGCTTTCCACCAACTCAAAGCATCACCTTCCAATTTGAATGAAGCCAAGCGAGTCTTAAATCCATCTCCACAACCCGATTACTTCAAACAACTTCTCAATATGAGTGATCCGGTCCTCGGCCTCGGTGGGAGTAGCGGCGGTGCTAAGCGAAAGAGGCTTGACCATCAAAGCGCTCGAGCCAAGTATGAATACCGGCGGGTTGAGTACCTCCACCGCTTCCAGAAGGTTCACCATCCGATTCGAATATTGTTGATCACCGCTCCATCATCTCGGTGTAGTCAAACCGGAAAAGAGAGTTGAGAGCATTCGCAATCGCGACATCCATGTTAACAAAGCATCATCGTCTCCATCCGCGCCACCGGTAGTAACGAGTTCGAACCATCTAAGCGATCGGAAAAGAACAAAGGTAAGATACGAAATGGAATTACGAATGAATCCTAAAGTCTACCCAAATCCTCACAGTCAAATCCTAAGCTCTAAAGTCTGAAACCTAGGCTCCATATGTCACGGTCCCGACTACAAGTCGTTAACACAGGCTCGATGCCATAAATTATAACGCCCAACCCCACAAGGGTAAAGGAATCACAAGTAATGGTGTCATATCAAAGCAAACATATAAACCAAAAGAAATCTTTAACATAAATATGGAAATAATCCAAGTCAAAAGACTTCAATACATAGGTCCCCAGTGGAAAATAAACTCCAAAAGAAATGTCTAAAACATAAGTCTAAATGGTATCATAATATCAAAGCTAAATCTCTAAGGTAAGTCCACTCAAGACTCATCCCAAAGCAATACCCGGCTCGATGCTTAGATACACCGGAAGAAAAGAAAAGTGCTGGTGAGCTTCAAAAGCCCGTGAGCGAGATATACAAACAAAAGAATACGAAGCGAAATCGAATACGAAACAAAGTAAAGAAAGATAGTGAAATCATAGTCTTTCAAAGATAATTGAGAATATCGAATAAGTTTTATAGCTTAACTACCTCAAAGCCCGAACATATGCCATATCGAAACATATCATAATCACATAAGGCAACATATTTGTAGGGAGACCTACCGAGTTATGAAGGGCGTGCATGCATGCGGCATCAATCATCGAGATAACATATAACGATAACGGATAATATATGGCATAAAAGCAGATCTAGGATGCATCCATCGCCCCACGAGACAAATATTCATAATATAATTCAAATTGAGCTCATACGAGATAATGAGATAAGGGCGTGGCGAGAACATCACTCATCGCCCTAGAGTCATATCAGAAGTGCATTTCTTGACACGGACATGGAACCCCATGACTAGTTAAAATTGGCTCGGTGTCAACTATCGAGATCAAATAAGGATGTCATAAGCGACATAGATCATATTTTATCAAATGTTTAAGCATGTTTTCAAAATCAAAGCCTTCATATCTTATAGTTCAAAATCAAATGGTTTATGATTCAAAAATCAAAGTTCGGATAAACAACACTCAAATAGACACATTAGGGTTCATAGCAAAGGTTTAGGAAATCCTAATATGAAAACGAAAAGAAAACTTCATACGAAACCTTACCGAAAAGGTCGAATATCCGTACCTTATTCGAAAGCAAAAGATCAAAAGTCGAAACAGGAAGCAAAGAATTACTCCTTCTTCACGTAACCTATATACATTAATGTCGTATATATTATTAATGATTCGAAATCGTCACAATGGTCTTTTAATATTTTAGGGTTTCCATACTTAAATGTTTTAATATCAATATAGTAATTTAGGGTTTCATATATCTTTTATCAACGTTTAGGGTTTTCATTCTTTAATGTCTCATTAATGTATATGTGCCTATATGTTTAGTCTTTTAATGACTAATTACTTAACCTAACTCGTCACATAATACTCTTTCCTTTTTATGTTTCAACGTACATGTTTTATGATTTTATGTGACATATAATTTACTCATTACTCGTATTAACTACGCATTTACTCTATTAGGGTTTAGCATAACTTAATAAATTAGCATATCAAAACTAGGGTTTATGTTTAACATAACCTTTACTTAATTAATGCATCTTCAAAACCTCATATGTAATTCAATTCAAATTAGGGTTTCGGTTATTAGGGTTTATACACATGTTTTAACTCATCTAAATACTTTACTTATTCAAGTTATTAAGTTATACACCTTATTCGAAAATTAAAACATGGTTGGTTCTATTTAATATGGTTCGCCATTATTAAACGTCACAAACATAACTCGATTCAATAACACATCTTCGTTACATGTCTCTTATTATTTAGAAGTTAAATGAGTTAGGGTTTGTCTTGGTTTGGTTCACCATCTCTCGGCCACAAAAAGAAACAAGGAAAACGCTACTGAAACAAATATAACTTAACATATTCACGAAGGTACGTTAAAGGAATACAAATAAACGATATACCTTAACTTGGTTGAGCAAAATCGACACCAAAGGTGTGTTGGGAGTCTCGGCGAATAGGGAGAAAAAGAAAAAGAGAGAGCAAAATAACTAGGGTTCCAATTTAATGAATATGTGATGTATATATAGTTGTAGTATTTGAGTTAAACTAGGAAAGTAATTGGGTTGGGTTTGGGTTTTGGTCCAACCGTCACACCACCTCACGCCACACCTTGGGCTTCGCCCTTGGCTCACGAACACAAACCAAACGCGACTCAAATCATTTACTGAAACTTTAACTCTTCGTCAGCATTCAAAACAATTACGTAATATATTTTAGTTAGGGTTTTAAATATTCACAAGTTAATCTTTTAATCTCTTTAAGTGTTTTAAATATATTTTACGTATTTTATAATTTTTAGTTCCAAGGGTATTTTAGTCTTTATTCGGATTTTAAATTTTCAGGTTTTACATATTAGTTAGTTAGATAGTCATATGCATTGTTTGAGGGGAGGCAATACAATGCCTTGTAATGTTTTTGCCATTGTGAAGAAGACGATGGAAAAGTACCGCTTATTGTTTATCCGAAAATCTTTGTTGTGAAAGTCTTGCTTTGAAAGAAATCGCCACGTGGAAAGCACCGCTAGTCTTGTCAACGCATCGCTCCAACGGTCAAAAGATGGGGTAAAATTCAAATAACGGTAATGTATTAATTGGGCTATGATTTTTAAATCTTACCTATAAATAACTACCTCCGATTTTCCTCTCATCCTTATACTTATCAATCTTTTCCTTATTTTCTCTTATTCACATTCACTATTCATCGAACCATTTCTCTTATAACAACACTCAATGGCGAATCGAAACACAGTTAGTAAGCATAACATGGTGGCTAACTTGGACAAAACACCGTCCAATGTTCCGTTTCATGACATAATTGATTTCCTCGCTGGATCATCAATCAATTATGCCCTTTTGGTTGAACCTGATGTTATTGAGCCCTAGATTCAACAATTTTGGGAAACTGCTAGATCTCATATGGAAGATGATGATTCCTACATTCAGGCTAAGGTTGCTGGGAAGATCGTTAGAGTTAGTGAAGCCTCCATTCGAGAAGATTTATTGTTTGATGATGAAGGAGGGGCTATTCGTTTTGAAAAACAACTTCTTTGGGATACCTTAAGGGATATTGGGTATGAAGGGTCTTTAACAGAAACAACTTTCAAGAAACCCTTGTTTAGTCCACACTGGAAGTACCTCATTCATGTATTACTTCATTGCATAAGTTCAAATAGTACTTCATGGGAGCAATTTGGATCCAATATCGCATCTGCTTTAGTAGGATTAGCTACCAATCGCCTTTTCAACTTTTCTCGACTGATTCTAGATGGTATGCTATCTCACATCACCAATGGATCACCATTCCTCATGTATCCAAGATTTGTTCAAGTTTTCTTGAACAAACAACTTCAGGGTGTACCAAAACCTTCGAGCTTATTACCTATTGTGGTACAACCACCAAAGATATTCACTTTCATGGCTAGGAAGAGTGATAAATTCTCTGGAAGGAATACACCTTTAACAGCTCATATGATGGAGATAGTGCAAGCGGCTAGAGTCAAGTCGCAGAATGAAGAACATGAGCTTTCAGCATCACGAGAAGGTACTGCATCACCACAAGGTACTGCTTCTCAAGGTACTGCTTCTCCACAAGTTACTGCTGCACTAGAAGGTACTGACACACAAGATACTGCATCTCCACACGATATTGCTCATGGTGATTCATAACAAGAGGTAAACCCACCATCATCTCCCAATGATTATACTTCCACAGATGGGTCTCAAACATCTGGAGAAGATGAGGGAGATATGGCTACTGAGGGTCAAGTTCTGGATAACTATGCATTGACAAGGGAGCTATTACGGTTAAAGAAAGACTATGAAGCTCAAGCTGCACAACTGATGAAGTTGAACCACAAGTTTAGAAGATTGAAGAACTTTGTATGGCCTTTATTTCAACATCACAGGTTGTGGGTGAAGTCTCAAAAGAAGAAAGGAAAGAAGTTTAAGAAGACTTCTAAAGGCAAGAAAATTCACAATCAGTCTTCATTCCAATTGGGGAGGATATTGGAGGAAGAAAATTTGAATGAAGATGCTCAAGCCTATGAAGATGCTGATACTTTTGATGATTCACAAAAAGAAGTTAAAGACACTGAGCAAACTGAGCCTCAAGGTCTTTGAGCCTCGTTCTTGAGCCTCGAGTTCTCGAGCCTCAGGCACCGAGCCTCAAGGTCTCGAGCCACAAAGTACCGTGTACAAAGTAACGATGATCAAGGTCTTTGGTGATCAAGGTACTTGCTCTTCAAGGAACATATAGACAAGAGCTTATTACACCAAGGATTCTAAATTTTGAAGAGGAAGCTGGTCCTTCAACAGTCCTACAAGAAGAGGAAGCTGATACACCCAAAGTAGAGTACACTGCAAGTGATGATGAGACTGTTGCTCAAATATTGCAAAACCTATCAAGACCAAGAGGTGTTAGTATTCCAGGAGTTGTTGAAGAACAACCTCAAGCTTCTCAACCTGCTTTAGATCCAAAAGACAAAGGCAAAGGTAAACTGGTAGAAACAAAGAAAAAGAAGAAGCTTACTTTGGCAGAATTAAGAGCTATTGAAGTGGCTAAGAATGAAGCAGTGCTAGGAAGCTACAAGCTCAATTGGATATCAAGTTGCTATACCGTAAAAGCCACCGTTATATCACAAAGACCACCAAGTATTGCTAAGGAAAGAAATGCCATGATGGCTTATCCGAAGGGTCAAGGACATCTTGGATTACGTGTGAAATATTTAGAGATGAAAGATTTGTATAATGTTGTTAGAGAAGCATATCAAAAGGAAGTTGATGGGATTATTCCTTTTGATGATGAAAAACAGAATAAAGATGCAAGAAAAAGAAGCTTAAAGAGAAAAAGAACAACTGAAGAAGAACAGCCATCAAAGAAGATAGAACTGAGAACATATACAGTTGATGAGCTAAGAAATTACTTAAGAGTTGTAGATTTTGAGCATCCTAAGTCCAAAGATGTTGCAGTAAAGAAGTCTAAGATGTCTACATTTGAAGTTGTAGAATCAAAGGATGGAGACTATCTGATGTTCCAAAGAGAAGATGAAAGCTTTAGAGTATTTAATTTGCTATGGGACATACTGCATTTGATAAATAGAGAGGATCTGTTTCACCTATATCAACTAGTGCAAGAGTATTTTGAGCATATTCCTTCAACTGGAGTTGGCTTAGTCTTGCTTTGGGAGATCTAATAACTATTTGGGAAAGCAAGAGACAAGCATCGATGAAATGCAAACCAAGAAGTTTGGGAGATTACTAATGGAGATTCTTTGAAGAATCAGAGTGCATGTTTTAGAGTTAGAAGATGGGACCATGATCCATATGTTAGCAGAAGAAGATATCCTCTTACAATGATCTTATGAGAAGAATGCTAGATCATGGTATGGAAGTTGAAGAGAGAATGAAACAAATTTTATGGTTATCAAATTATTTATTAAATGGACAACTATGGTTGATGATGATGCATGAATACCGGTATGATTTATAATTTTATAAATTTTTGAAAATCAAGACTTTATTCAGTATCTTCTTTGGACAAACAAGATTTTATCCAAAGTACGCTATAAAGACAAAACCAAGAAGAGATTTTAGAAAATAAGCAAACTTTGTTATGCAAAATATTTTGAAACAAAAGTTAATCGCAACAAATGGTTTTGAGATGGTTACAACAAAAGGTTATCATCCACCATGTCTAACAAAAGGATGGCTAATCCATGAGCAAACGGCTCGTAAAGATATCTCAAACCGTTGATGGTTAACAACTTGCCAATAAGTTGTATGGTAATCAACTCACCATATCTCGCAATAGTGAAGAATTGGCTAGCCCACAAGAAAAATGGCTTGTGGTAAAGGTGTGGAAAAATAATTTATATGGTAATTAGTTCACCATGGTTGCAAGAACTAACTAGTCCAAAAGGTGCGGACTTTTGGTAAAGACTTAACAAACCGCTGATAGTCGATGATTTGCTAAATATCATATGGTTATCAATGTACCATGGTTTTACACACCTAAACATTGGCTACTCCGAGTTAATGGCTTTGGTAAAGAGACATCAAAATCCATTAAATTTTCAATGATTCACCTCTCACAGGAGTTTACCGATAACATCAAATAGTCCCGAATATTAAGTGTCAATTTCCGATAATGCTCGTTATTTATATCATTTATATGGATTTACGCTTGTTTTCCATTGTTTTCCACTTTCGTAAATTACGAGCATTGGAGCTAAAGAGACGCGGAAATGGAAACATTACTAAAGATTTATCACAAGATGCCTATTTTGAAGAAGTTACGGCGTAACTCCTCTCACATTACGCCGTAACTATTGCGTGACCCATAATACCAACTTATCAAGAGGTTACGCGTAACTCTTCCCAAAGGTTACGACGTAACTCCATTAGGTCAAAAGAGGTTCCACCCGCCGTTATTTACGCCATAACTCTTGCATCACTTACAACAGAACCGAGTTTATTGAAGACTCATCACAGAACCACTTATAAGGTTACGCCGTAACTAGTGTGTCTAGTGCATTTACTAAGAAATAGAAGGTTACGGCGAACTCCTCTATTGGTTACGCCAGAACCCGCACCGCCTATAAATACCCCACGAATTCCCAGATTTCAAAGCATCCCATTCCACACACAACACTGAGAACGTGGGAAAAAGCTCAAGGTGTCTAGGGAGCATACGGAGCTATTTCAAGGGACAAGTCACACCATTACGATAAGCTTAGCGTTTTATATTTCTTTTACTTTCAATTCATGTATTTCGTACCTTTGAATATTGAATTGATTTGCATGATTAATATGAGCGGCTAAGCACCATTTGATGTTAGCCTAGTTATGATTCCTTAATTATTTTGTTTGCGTTTACCTTTACTTCCGTACAATTATTTCTAAGTGTATGCATGCATAGTTCTTTGGTAGTCACCCTTGGTTCAAGAGTTTTGAATGGCGGTAGAGGCCAATTGCCTAGGAGATATGACCAACTAACCCTAGGTGAGCGGATCGAGACGGAAGGGTAAGATATGACCAACCGACGACCCTTCCTACTTGTGCGATTTGACCAACCGATCACCTATCGCTTGGATGAACTTAAGAATTAGGGGTGTAGTGTCTAAGTTCCTAACGGTCGGGCACTCACTATTTAGAATCTAGCATGTAGCGGTACTTAATGACTTGGCTTAGGGGACCAGAACAACGGGACTTATGACGTGCTTACCGATTTCTCTTGTGGTGGCATCTTTGTCGATAGGTTAGGCGAATTGACCAAATGTTGTCCTCTCGAATTTGACCCCACCAAGTAATTGGAAGTAGGTAGACGAGACATAACTAGCTAGGAGGATTGACTAGGTTAGCACCACTATTCCTCTATTGATTTCCTTTACCATTTATTTGCTTTCATTTTATTCGCATTAGTAGTTTAATTAATTAAATCCTATCGAAACCATTATTATTCTGTGACAATTAGACTTAGTAATAATCCAACACACATAGCTCTTGGGACGACCTCGGCTTTACCATTTACTACACTACACGCGACCGGGCACACCGCCTGTTAGTGCACTAGGGTAGACCATAGGTATAGCGAGACACTATAAATATTAAGACACAGTCAAGAAACCTGCATCAAGTTTTTGGCGCCGTTCGGGGAGATATTTTAGGATTTCATATTAAGTCCTGCTTTTAATTTTCTTTCGATAATGTCGGGATACAAGACTCAATGAGGCCTTTTCTCGCTACCCCATTTCTTGACCGAGAAGCAATTTCAAAAAGGAAAATATATTCTCCGGTTCCTATTCACAACATCTTCTCATTTTACGAGTCGCACCGATCGGACCTTGAACCAAAGTCATCAATGAATATAATATCAATGACCTAACTATGGAGCAAGATTTAGAGCGACCGAATGAGAACCGCCAATGCTTTACTCAAGATTCTCACACCGAAAATGCTCTATTCCGCATCATATTATTCGTGAGTTACATGAACTTGTGTTTTCGAAACGAAGATGAGGATACTCGAACCACGAGAAGAAGTTCTCCACTTGTCCTCTCTTTTCAACATCGAGGTATTCCTAGCTATTCGATCATCGCAAGAATTTTTCCTATGACCCTTCTCGGGACAAATAAAAGATGGTATAACAAACTCCTCACGATTGTAAAGGAGCATGGGATAAACTTAGAAAAGAATTGCCTTGCAATTTTTCCCTCCTTCAAAGATGGCCAAGCTTCTTGGGAAAATCTATCAATTCATTCAGTTGAGAAGAAACGCTTTACCAAGCATGGGAAAGATTTAATGAGCTTCTATCGATTCCCTACTCATGATTTAAACAAACATCGATCGTATACGTCTTTTATCGTGGGATTAATGCGCGAACATGAGAACTTCTCGATTCACCAAGACCTATTCCTAGCATGACTCGATCGAGGCCTTGGAATGTATTCAATGATTTCGAACATTGCTACAAGTGGCACATGGATTGTGGTACCGAGAGATAATTTCGATCATAAGGTAATGAAGACGAAACGAAGCAAGAATACAATTACGGGAATTTTGAAAGCGAAGGTTGGAAATAGAAGTCAAGCATGTAGGGTTGAGAAGGTTAAAAGTGTATTTGAAACCAATACCGGAACAATCTTGAGAAAAAATTTTGACCACATCAAAGAATCAAGAGAGCGATGATAGGATAGAAAAGATGATGAAAGCATTCGTGGATAATACAAGATCTTCTATTAAAATTCACGATGATAGGATAAAGAGATTAGAGAGAAGTGTTAGTTCATGTTCGAAGCCATCTCGATTACTAGTACTCGGGAGGAAGTAGTTGTCCACATCAGAAACTATCCTCGAAGAACCTTTGACCTTTTCGTAAAAGGTTGCGACTAATCAAGATGGGGAGACAATCACTTTTGGACCAAACTTTGTTGGTAAACCCTCCTACTAATGATTTCGATAATACTAATCGTCATGATATTGCGGGAATTAAGTTATGATGAGACTATTCGCCCCAACGAAAGATGCTCAACGTTTTGAGGAACGAGCTACCACAAAAGGAAAAAGATCCGTGATGCTTTACTCTCCTTGCTATATCGGAAGCCTAAACATGTGTAACATACCGCGAGATCTTGGAGGTAGTATTAGCATAATGCCTCATTCAATGTTTTTGCATATGGAATTGGCAACTTGAAACCGCCAAGATGAAAGTTGAAATGGTGATCGATCCATGCAATCGCCATTAGGAATTGTTGAAAATGTGTTGGTGAAGATTAAGAGATTCCTTTTCCCAAGAGATTTTGTGATTCTTGACATTCCGAAGACAACAGATACCTGCCATTTTAGGAAGACCCATGCTTGCCATCGCTCACACTAAGGTGGATGTCTTTGCGGTAAAATTGACTCTTGAAGCTAATGGAGAAATCGCCACATTCGGACCTAATGAACATTTGTCTACCCGGAGAAGGTGTGCAATTGACCCAAGAGGAAATTTTGGTGAAGCTTTAGAAAAATTTCTTAACGACCCCGGATCCCGGAGAGGTTGACTCGGGAAGGATTTTGATGTTTTCGTGAATTTTGAGGAAGAGGATAACTTAGGATTAAGCATCAAGACCTCTCAAGTGATGTCGAGATGACCCATTGGCAAGATAACTCAAAAACATTCTTGCAATTGGACCAACCACGTTTTATGAGATGGGGGCACGTATCCATCATAGGAATCCCTATTATCTGAAAATCTCATGCAAAATCGGGTTCATTGATTTTCACCCATTTATCGACACAAATTCCCCAGTTAACATTATCTCCAAGGAATGCTACAACCAGGTTATGGAAAAGGAGCTTAATTACAAAGGAAACAACTTCCTCGGGATTGCAACAAACGTACGTGTTTTTGTAGGAACTCACTCGTTTCTAGTCGACTTTGTGGTTTTGGATGATGTTAGCGAGTTCGTGTCGATGGGTGACCTGGGTGATTTTCGGAAAACCCTTTAAAGAAATATATGGGCTTGATAAAAGCGAGAAGGAAGGACTGGTTTGGTTAAAGATTGGCAATGATAAACTGCATTTTCAAAATGCCAAGGATGTCAAGAATTTTAAAATTGGACTAAAAATGCAGGTTAAGTTATGCTCGCCGCTTGGTATTAGTGAAGAAGATAAGGCAAAAGGTTTTGATCACCCCTACCAAAAGATCAAAAAATTTTAGGGTGTTTAGAACTTGGACAAGGATACAAACGGATGAGAATTTGATCACCGGCTTCAACATGGAGATTGCCCACCACTTAGATGACGAACAAGCACTGTAGCTCGCGGCTCGAGTCTAACTTAAAGACTCGTTAATAAAGAAAAGTGCTCTTCGGAGACAACCCAATTATCCCTTTCTTTTGTTTTTATTTCCTTCTGTTGGGTTTGTGTTTTCTAACCATTTTTGCAGGAAACGAGGAACTAATTGTTGCCGCAGATTGTCGATTCGAACAGAGTTACGGCAGAACTCATCTTGGTGATTACGCCAGTAACCAACATTTTAGCAGTGAGAATTCTTGACGATTACCAATTACGGCGTAATACCATCTCTCGTGGTTACGCCAGAACTACTCGCTTCTGACTCATACCGGGTTTTGCTTGCGATTCTGGCGTAACTCCTCATAGGAGTTACTGACGTAACTCTCCTCTCGCTTTTAATTCTTTCATTTTAAAACACAAGAACCTTGTATTAGTGTTTAAATGAACTTTGTGGGTGTGTTCTGTAAACCCTCACGAGACTTCACTCGTCCACTTGGGACACCAAGTGGTTTAAAACTTGTTGCATTTGCTAAATGCAACCGTGATTCTACGAAAGTGAGTTAGGTTTGTTTTTCATTTTATTTTATTTTTATTATGCTTGTCAGTATTGTGATTTCGTGGATTGAAGTTTGTTCAGACGCTTAAATGAAGGCACGGTTCTTTCTCGTGGGCCTTCTTCTTTTGAAGCAGATTTGGAAGTTCTCGCCTAATTCTACCTTTCTCTTCACCTTTATTTTAATGCCTAGTACAAAAGGGACTTTGTACAATTCAAGTGGGGACGGAGTAGAATTATCTCTTGAACTTTATTTAGCCTCATTTTTCTAGTTTATTTTGAGAAATTATGCCATTTTAAAAATTTTGACATGTTTTTCCGAACCTAACTAGATTAGACCTTAGCCGAGCACATACAACCCTTGACATTACATGGTGAGAATAGCCTTATCTGTTTCCAATATTTTACCCCAAATCCACCAAATTATGAGTGTCATGTAGCTTGTAAACTTTAGAACTTGGCCTTTGCATCATTTCGAGACCATAGACGAGGTATGTTGAGTTAGCTCGATGTATTTGGACTTTTCGCTTTAGAAGACAATATTATAGGATTATCACCCAAACACCTACCATTTGAGTCTATCGATTAGTCACCTCGACTTTTCGACCCCATGTGAAACCCCGTTGTTGCACTCCCCTTTAGTGCAAGATACCCTAGATACACCCTTCCGAGCCATTCCTTTCATTTTGTCAACCCAATATATTGTTTCGTTACACCTATACACCTTAGCCTACCCCGTAGTCTTTATTTGTGATTGGGAAGTCATCATTTGCCTAAGTTCAAGGTTCGAGGGAAAGGTTTGGAAATCACGCTTTCATCGACGACATTTATGAAGATCATTGAAGACCCCGAATTCCATTGTTCATCTCAAGTGGGAGATGTTATGTTATTATGTTATGTTGAAAAAAAAAAAAAAAAAAAAAAAAAAAAAAAAGTTGATTGAGTTATGATATTGTAAGTGCGATGTTATAAGCAATCGTAGTATGAGTTTTATTGATTAGTGTCGAGGATGCCACCCGGTCACATTTGAAGATTGAGTTGGTAGTTTTGCCAACAGAAGAAGAAAAGGTAGTATGCCCATCACGACGCCCTCTAATGACGATCTACCTTGCATTTCATGATCCGATCTCTAGACTTCTAAGCTTGAACTTTGGGAGGACGGTAAGTGGTGATGACTTGGTTATAGATTTAGACTACCGCTTGTTTTCATTTTACACCAATTATATATCCCATGTCTTATCCTACCCTTTTAGTCATGAAGCGTGTCTAGGTGATGCAATGAGCAATCTTTGGTGTCTTGGCCATGGATTTGGTCATGTATCATTGATTTTCTCCATAGCCGTGACATGTTAGTAATGACGAGTCACCCTTAACCTTTGTCGTGTCTACCCATATTGCCTTCGAGAATTGTTTAGCCCTTAACTCTAGTGGTGGAGATTTGTGTAACCGCCAAGCTTATGATAGAATACATGCTATGATCATGCGATAGAGTGATCACCCAAATTGACACTTAGAATAGTTGAGAGATTTGAGTGTTTGTTCCCCTTTCGTGAGGTGTTCGGCTTTGTTTTATTCTAGCATAAGGGATTTGTAAACTCATATTTTCCGTGTTTTGGGAGATATCTTTTAGGAATCTATCTAATAAGGTCTACTTGAGGCAAGTAGAGTTCATGGGGGATATTTGATAACATCAAATAGTCCACGAATATTAAGTGTCAATTTCCCGATAATGCTCGTTATTTATATCATTTATATGGATTTACGCTTGTTTTCCATTGTTTTCCACTTTCGTGTAAATTACGAGCATTGGAGCTAAAGAGACGCGGAAATGGAAACATTACTAAAGATTTATCATAGTATGCCTATTTTGAAGAAGTTACGCGTAACTCTCTCTCACATTACGCCGTAACTATTGCGTGACCCATAATACCAACTTATCAAGAGGTTACAATGAAACTCTTCCCAAAGGTTACGACGAAACTCCATTAGGTCAAAAGAGGTTCCACGCACGTTATTTACGCCAGAATCATCGCATCACTTATGACGAACCGAGTTTATTGAAGACTACGGCGTAACCACTTATAAGGTTAAGCATTAACTAATGATCTAGTGCATTTACGAAGAAATAGAAGGTTACTTGAGTAACTCCTCTATTGGTTACGTCGTAACCCGACACAGCCTATAAATACCCCACTAATTCCAAGATTTCAAAGCATCCCATTCCACACACACAACACTCGAGAATGTGGGAAAAGCTCAAAGCAGGTCTAGGGAGCATACGGAGTGTTTCCAAGGACAAGTCACACCATTACGATAAGCTTAGCGCTTTATATTTCTTTACTTTCAATTCATGTATTTCGTACCTTTGAATATTGAATTGATTTGCATGATTAATATGAGCGGCTAAGCACCCTTTGGTGCTAGCCTAGTTATGATTCCTTAATTGTTTTGTTTGCGTTTACCTTTACTTCCGTACAATTATTTCTAAGTGTATGCATGCATAGTTCTTTGGTAGTCACCCTTGGTTCGGTAGTTTTGAATGGCGGTAGAGGCTAATTGCCTAGGAGATATGACCAACCGACCCTAGGTGAGCGGATCGAGACGGGAAGGGTAAGATATGACCAATGAAGACCCTTCGTATTGTAATGATTTGACCAACCGATCACCTATCGCTTGGATGAACTTAAGAATTGGGGTGTAGTGTCTAAGTTCCTAACGGTCGGGCACTCACTATTTAGAATCTAGCATGTAGCGGTACTTAATGACTTGGCTTAGGGACCGTGAACAACGGGACTTATGACGGTGCCTCGATTTCTCCTGTGGTGGCATCTTTTGCCGATAGGTTAGGGCGAATTAACCAAATGTTGTCCTCTCAAATTTGACCCCACCAAGTAATTGGAAGTAGGTAGACGAGACATAACTAGCTAGGAGGATTGACTAGGTTAGCACCACTATTCCTCTATTGATTTCTCTTTACCATTTATCCGCTTTCATTTTATTCTCGCATTAGTATGTTAATTAATTAAACCCTATCGAAACCATTATTATTTCGTGACAATTAGACTTAGTAAAAGCCAACACACATAGCTCTTGGGACGACCTCGGCTTTACCATTTACTACACTACACGCGACTGGCACACCGCCTGTTAGTGCATTAGGGTAGACCATAGGTATAGCGAGACACTATAAATATTAAGACCGGTCAAGAAAACTGCATCATTTACACACCGAAGTGATGAGAATAGAGTCAAACTTTATGATCCGATGTACAATTTGCCATATGTTGCCGAGTAGTGAAAAGATGAAGATTCTGCGATAGTTCTTTGAAAAGGATTGCTTATAAAGACTACTTTGATGATGATAATACAAGCACGAGATTACAACATAAATCAAGATAAAGACACAATCTTTCCTTGAAGACAAAGATGTTGAAGAAGATATAAAGGAACTTGAAATCAAGCAAGTAGAATTCAAGTTGGGGAGGATTGTTGGGATATAAAAGACAAAGCATCAAGAAAGTCAAAGTGTCAAGAAAGTCAAAGCATCGCTAAGTATAAGTCAAAGTCTCGCTCAACATCAAAGTCTTGCAAAGCTAAAGAACTGCTATATCGTTTATGGAAAGCTTTGTTATTCTAGAATATTCTTAGTTTAGATTACTTGTCTTACAAGGATTATAATTGTAAACCGACTAGGGAATTCCTTATGCCTATAAAAGGACCCCTAGATTGGCATTAGAGGTACGACACAACATTAGAGAATATTAGAGTTTTATCAAGTTCGATATTAGAGTTATTAGGGATAGTTAGTTAGTTAGTCGATTAGCAGATTAGTAGTTATTGTTTAGTTAGAGATGATGATGAAAACCTTGTTCAATAACAAAGAATTGATTAGTTTATTCCGATGTGCATGTTATTAGTCTTTGTTATTGATCCCAAGCTGAGCTTATAAACGATCTTATCACAGAACACAAATTGAATGTCAGGGGAGGCTACAATCTAGTACGGCAAAAGAAAAGGGGACAAGCCCCGGAAAGGAACAAAGCCATCAACGAGGATGTCACCAAGCTTGTCGCACTGGAATTATGAAAGAGGTCCATTACCACGATTGGTTTTCTAATCAGGTCTTAGTTAAAAAAGTGATGGAGCCGGAGAATGTGTGTAGATTTCAAAGATCCGAACAAAGCTTGTCTAAAGGATTGCTATCCTCGCCGGAGATCGATTGGAAGGTTGAATCCGGGTATCCCTTCAAATGCTTCCTTGACGCCTACAAGGGATATCACCGATCTGAGATGGCATTCGGGATGAGGAAAAGACGGCGTTCCATACAAACCAAGGCATCTTTTGCTATACAAAAATGCCCTTTGGTTTGAAAAATGCCGGACCCACATACCAAAGGCTAGTGGACAACGCTTTTGATAAACAGATTGGAAGAAATTTGGAAGTTTACGTCGATGACTTGGTCATCAAAAGCCACTCAGAAGAAGAAGTACTCAGGGATATAGAGGAGACCTTTGAAACCTTGCGGAGGATCAACATGAAGCTAAATCCCAAAAAGTGTACATTTGGGGCAGAACAGGGAATGTTTCTAGGCCAAGTTATAAGCGAAGAAGGCATCAGAGCCTGCCCGGAAAAGTCCGAAGCCGTGACCGCACTCCCATCCCCAACAACCAAAAAGGAAGTGTAGAGTCTAAATGGAAAACTAGCAAGCCTCAGCCGCTTTATGTCTAAATCAGCAGAAAAGTCCCTCCCATTCTTCAAGACACTAAAAAAGTGCATCAAGAAGAGTGACTTCCATTGGACGGCCGAGGCATAGCAGGCGTTCAGAGAAATGAAGGCACACATTGCCATCTTGCCAATGGTCATTGCACCGCTCCCAAAGGAAGAGCTGATTATGTATCTGGCCGCGGCCCACGAAACCGTAAGTGCAGTTTTGCTAGCTCGAAGAGAGTCACGACAGTAGCCGATGTATTTCGTCAACCGCACCTTAAAAGGCCCTGAGGTGAATTACACCCCAATCGAGAAGCTAGTCCTTGCACTGGTATACGCATCCCGCAGGCTGCGGAGATATTTCCAGGCACACCCGGTGGCGGTTATCACGGACCAACCACTAAAGCAAGTTCTGACCAAAACAGAGAAAAATGGAAGAATGACCGGATGGGCAATAGAACAAGATGAACATGACATCAGTTTCTGGCCTCGGACAGCCGTCAAAGGGAAAGCATTAGCAGATTTCATTGCCGAAGTCCCAGAAGAAGGAATTCCTGGCAAGAAAGCGGACAAGCAGCCATACTCAGAGCCATGGAACCTATTCATGGATGGATTCGCGTGCCAGGAAGGTTCCAGGGCGGGCTTAATCTTAACAAGCCCAAAGGGGAAGGAATTCACATACGCCCTACGTTTCGAATTCGAAGCATCCAATAACGAGGATGAGTACAAAGCATTGATCGCAGGTTTGCGGATTGCAGAACAGATGCAGGTGAAGGACCTGTCAGCAAACTTTGACTCTCGTCTCGTGGCAAACCAGATTAACGGCTAGTACGAGGCAAATGAAGCAAGCATGGCGCGTTACTTACCCAAAGCTAAAGCCCTAATTGAAGGATTCCGGATGTTCTCCATCAAGCAGATTCCCCGGAGCCAGGACAAGCAGGCAGACGCGCTAAGCAAGATAGCCTCTACTAGCTTTGCCCACCTGACAAAACAGGTACTTGTGGAAGTCTTGAAGGAAAAATCAATTGAGGAAAAGGAGGTCTTAGTAGTCATGGAAGAAGACGAAGACAGATGGATGGCTCTTTTAATTGACTACCTAAGGGACGAAACGCTGCCAGCGGATGACCGGAAGGCCAGAAAACTGCGGATCAAGGCACGACAGTACATGCTAAGGGACGATGTCCTCTTCCGAAAATCCTTCCTTGAGCCATGGCTCCGATGTGTAGGTCCCGTCCAGGCCAACTACGTAATGCGAGAGATCCACGAGGGATCATGTAGCATGCACTCAGGACCAAGAGCAGTGGTAGCCAAAGCAATCCGATCCGGATATTACTGCCCGACAATGCATAAGGACGCTCGAGAGCTCATACAGAAATGTGAAGATTGCCAAGTCCACCGCCCGGTACCAAAGAACCCGCAGCAGAACTTGACCCCGATCACCTCCCCTTGGCCCTTCTACAAGTGGGGCCTGGATATCTGCAGTCCTTTCCCAGAAGGACCAGGCAAGGTGAAATTCATGATCGTAGGAATCGACTATTTTACCAAATGGATTGAGGCTAAACCTCTAGCCTCCATCACGGGGAGACAAGTGAAGAAATTTGTCTGGGACAACATAGTTTGCCAATTTGGTTTGCCGGGGGAAATAGTGTCGAATAATGGAAAGCAGTTCTGCAACAACCCTGTTCAAGGACTGGTACGAAAAGCTCAATATCAAGCAACGATTCGCCTCTGTTAAGCATCCGCAGGCAAATGGATTGGTGGAAAGCGCGAACAAGAGTTTGGGAGAAGCCATCAAAGCAAGGCTTGAGAAAGGAAGCAAGGATTGGATAGAGGAGGTGCCGCATGTGCTCTGGGCCCACAGAACCATGATCAAAACCAGCAATGGGGAAACCCCATTTTCCCTCACATACGGTATGCCAAGCATTTATCCCAGTGGAAATCGGAATGCCAAGCATTCGATGTAAGGTCATGAACCAGGTCTCCTACGACCATAACCTCCGCCTAAACCTGGATCTCTTGGAAGAAAAGAGAGAAGTCGCGGCGATAGAAGAAGCATGCAGCAAGGCTAGAATGGAGAAGTACTACAATGCCAAAGTCCGGAACACGGCATTCAGGCCCGGAGAGTTCGTTTACAGCAACAATGAAGCCAGTCGGATGGAAGACACTGGAAAGCTGGGCCCAAAGTGGGAAGGACCATATGAAGTGGTGGAATCATTAGCAAATGGAGCATACAAGCTTAGAGGAGCGGATGGGGAATTACTCCCAAGAACGTGGAATGTCCGCAACTTGAAAAAATGCTATATGTAAGTGTAAGTTTATTGTCCCCACCTTTTGTAGTTGATCACGGAGCAGATCCGGACAACGGGGAAAGTAGTTTCCATTTCCTACCTTTAGTTTTTCTTGTATCATTTCTAAATTATCAATGAAACGTAGAGCATGGCCCGCTCTACAAATTTTCCAAACATAGTTTATTTTCAATTTTATTATATTTTTTGAGCAACTGCGACACACATGTCGCACATAAAAAACAAGAACGAGCAACCTCACAATTGACTCAGGCATGTAAGTGGTATTGAAGACCCATTGGCCAATCTATATTACCCCCGGATTACTAAAGTACGGACAAGGGTACAAAACAAAGCCTAGAACAACCAACACCGACAACCAACAAAAACATACACTTGTAATCTAAGCACAAAACAAGTATTTCCATTAAGTCCAAAAAGATCTTTACAGATACGCGGGGGCATACCCCCGGATTACAAAAATAAGGGCACTACGGCAAGCATAGCCCCAGCCCGACAAAAGCATAACAAGGTACGCCCAAAGTACAAAGTAACAAGCTTCACAAAGGATTGAAGGGCGGCATAGTCTAAATGCAGCCCGTGGAAAGGCACTTCAAGCATCCCCGGCACGGTCAAGAATTCCCGTGTCAAACATGTCATCATGGGTTGCTTCTTCTTCTTCCTCTTTTTCTTCTTCCCCAGTTGGACCAGTGACAGGAGCAGAAGGGGTCGGTCCGGGAGGAGCTATAACCATGGAGGGTTCCCCGGAAGAAGTGATCTGGTGGACAACATTGGAAACTATCAGGTCATGATTCCAGAAATCAAACTTCTTACCCTTGAGCTGGCTTTTCTTCCCTTTAGACGCGGCAATGGCACGCGGACGCCTTGTAATAGCCTGCAATAGGGAACTGGGTAATAAGACCTCCTCTGTAGTCGGGCAGTCAAACACAAACTCCCCGACCCACTGGGCCGCTCCTCTTGCAACACTAGCTTGGCCATAAGATACTCAAGGGAAGCATCCTCACATGCCTCCAAGGAATCAAGCAGAGGAAAAGGAACATCGCTCAGCCGCACAACAGACTCGCGGTAGACCTCCTTAGCCTGAGGATTGTAGGCTTTGATTTGTTCCAGTTTCCTGCCCGCAACTCCATGAACAATCCCAGCTTCCAACCCCTGTCTCAACCCCTATGTTATGGCTTTGCTGATGCAGTCCCCCAGACGGGTCTGCAGTTCCTCAGATTGCTTAAAAGCCATCCATGCTCTTCGAAAGCCATGCCCGACCACCCATCTCTTACCGTCAACCGCGAGAATGGTGCTGGGATACAACTCCTCATCAAAGTCGCGGTTTAAATCTGCCAATCTCTGATCTAACTCCGCCAAGCGACCATCATAGGTATTCCGGACCTCTTGTTCGCATTCCTTTAATTTTTCCCCGAAGAAACCAACCTCTTTCACCTGCGCCTTTAACCCATCACAAACAGCGGAAAGCCCAGCAATTAGACCCTTCAGTTCCGCATTCTCAACAGTTAATGTAGCTAACTGCTGATCCTTTGGCGCAATTATGCCCTCCAGCTGGGCCACACGATCGCGGAGCTTTCGTACCTCCTCTGACTCAGATTCCAAAGTACAAACACGCTCACGAAGGCCCTTTGCCTCTGCAGCTTCACCCTCTAACTCCAACACCTTCTCCCTCAAACTAGCTATCCGCTTATCCCTCCTCTCCAACTTCTTGTTCAACTTGGCAGTCTGGTTTAACTCAAACTCCAACCTCAGACGCACCTCCGAAGACATGCATGCCTGCTGCGCAGTGATCACGTTATACTGATCAAGTAAATCTGTGTGGGGCATATTGCGCAGCACAGACAAATAGCCAGGAGTTGAAAGGTTATCCACTAGGCTTTGACAAACCCAGGGATCATCCATGCGGAATTCGTTGGTCGAAAGCCACCTCGGAATATATGTATTTTTAGCCTCCGCGGTATCCACAGACATGGACTGGTAGAAGTCCTCGTCAGATGCCGCGGGGCGGTGAATAGACTGCTCCGGTGGAGGCGATTCCGCCTCAAAACTACTTTCTTGATTATGGGGTGGTGGCTGAGAGGGCCCGGACATCTCAGCATCCAGATTGTCAAGAGGAACACTGGTAGACGTCTTGGAAGCGGCATTTGGGTCTGCCTGCTGAAGCGGAGAAGCCTCAGAAGAAGCAACAGTAGTCTCCAGCTACTTGGGTCCGGAGTCGGACTCATCACGGAGCTCCAAAACAGGGACAGATCACGTGGTCGCATCTCCTGCATAACTAAACATACTTAGATCTTTCAAAAAAAAAAAAGACAACATAAGAAGAGACTTACCAGCAACAGTCCCCGAGCCTTGCTCCGGAGCAGAAACACTCCTCTTCTTCTCCGCCTGCTTAGGAGGGGCCTGAATCCTCACCCTCTTCTTTCCAGTAGCCTTGTTGGCTTTGGCCGCCTTCACAGAATCCACAATGGTCTCCTAGCCCAAGGTGATTAGATTTTCCGAGGGCTCTATGACGCGCCCTGCAGTCTCCTCCTGCAGAGTTCTCTCTCTGGAGTCCACGGCAAACGGATCCGGTTGGTTAATAAATGCGAAAAGAGACATCTCTGCACATGAAAAAAACAAGTGTTAAAAAAATAAACAATGGCAAGGATAAGACGCGACAAACCCTAGAAAGAAAACCCACCCTCGGTATCCGACACCATAAAGGTAGGACGTGCCGTCACGTCATCCCAAGCACGGCTAAGGCCCACTACACACAAAAACGGCTCCGGATATTTCTTGAAAGGAGCACGCTTCGTATCAAGAAGGAACAATAGGTCCAAATCCACATCGTCATCCAATGGGGGTGGATCATGGTCAACTGAAACGTTATCATTCCATGGAATTGCTAACGGAAAAACAGTCGCGTCAACCCAGAAGAAGTACTCCTTCCAGTTCTTCACAGAATCTAGAGGAGCAGTATGACACACTGGAACAACTAAAGATTTAGGACCCTTACACTTCTCTAGGGTCATACATCTGTCCTTCATCCCGAAATAGTAAAACTTCCTAAACAATGCTATGGTAGGAATGCCACCATGAACGCGGCATAATATCTCAAAGTGACTAACCCTAGCCGCGGCTAAAACAGACAACTGTGACAGATGGATTTGAAAATACTCTAAAACGCTACACAGGAATTTGGAGACAGGAATCCTAAAGTTGCAAAACTCATAGAACCTAGTGTATACACCTATTTTACGTTGAGGAGCATCTCTAATGGTGTCATCAGGGCCAGGAAGAAGGGGGTAACTATTTCAGGAATATTATATTTGGAACAAAAATTATCTAAATCCTGTTGGGACAAATCACACATGAAGTCACTAAGAAGTTTCCTAGCCATGGCAAGACAATAAGAGGAGAAAAACCTAACCTGAACAAAGAAAACGCACGAAAAAGACTTTGGTAGCTTTTTTCTTTTTCACTCGCAAAGACGAAAGGGCAACAGTAACCAAGAGGGTAAAACTGAGGGGTATTTATACCCTCCTAAAAGTAAAACCAACCGATCAATCGAACGGTTGAAAAAGCGCCACGTCTCCGTATCCAACGGCTCAGATTCCCCTAGATCAACGGATGAGATGGGAGCAGCCAAAACGTCACGTCAGTCAGAAAACACGTGGTCAAAACCGATTCGCGACTCCCTAGGAACATCTGTAACGCCTATCCATTACATAAGTGGAATGTACAGTCAGAACTGACGAGGATAGCCCGCGGGATACCCAACCGCGAATGAGAAAAATGACTTAGTCTAGATAACTTGTCCTGAACCATCAAGCATACTAGACTGGGGGGACTTGATCGCGTATGATCCCCCCCGACACTTAGAAGGGTTAGGCGCGGACCAAGAACGTAACCTATTAGACCGACTCACTCAAGCATTGTCCATGCCGGCATGGCACCACAGACGGGATGACAATTCCGCGGATAAGATACACTTTAGGAGGAAGCCCCAACCGCGCCTCCACACAGGGGTAAGGAATCTCACCAAGGATGGAGGTCAGAACTGCAGGTCCTAAAAGATAAAGCGGGTAAGTTCCGCACCAAAACCATCGTCATGACAACGAGACAAGCTCGAGTTGACTTACGTCATTTCCCCCACTCATATTTGTCACTCTCATGTCCCGTGACCATGAGAACACGATGTAAAGGCAACCATATAAATAGGGGTTTCACTAGTGATCAATCGGTAACACACACTCACTCTCTCTCTAGAACTCACTTTATCTCTCTAAACCCTTACTTACTCTCACGCCGGAGGTTGACCGCGGAACCCTGTTCCGCGGTGAGACTAACGGTGTCTGTTTTCTTAGCAGCTTTTAGCCGAGATTCATACTTAGTACAAGATCTATTTCCCAAGGAGTTAGCATACACTAGTCTCTGCAGGGGAGCACCCGGATTTGTATTAACAACTTACAACCTTGTTTCTAAAATTTTGGAAGGTTATTTTCAGAGGATATCAACAATATTAATTGACAAGAATATTATATATAAAGTATTTTGTACAGAAAATATATTCGGGGACGGGTTCGGGGATCCGAGGGTTTTACCATACCCGCCTCCATACCCGCTTTTCAGTATGGGGGATTCCCCATTCCCATCCCCATACCCGGTCAACTCGGGGATTACCCAGTCAAATCGGGTTCGGAGTTTTTTGCCATCTCTAACAGTAACTAAACATACAAAGCATCAAAAGTTAACTCTCAACTCAAGGTATCACATTCCACTTTCTTGGAGTGAAATCAGGAAAATATTTAAATATGACACCAGACAAAACAAAAGGTCCACCTTTGTATTCATAGCTCAAGAAAAAATCTCTATCAAAATAGTACATCAATGTTAATCTTTGATCGTGTTGTTCGCTAAAATAAATTTGGAAAGTCAATCAAACTAACTACTGATTCACAAAGAAAGGTAACTCTGATCCTATAGCCGTTTTAGAGACATGGCATCGTGCTATTTGGGTTATAACCAAACCCTATGTGATCGTCCATTTGAGTTGTGTACATGGGATTCAGTTGGGGAGGTCACACACCATTCATTCCAAACCTACATCCACATGAAGAGTTGAGTGAGTAATGGGTCATATAAAGTTCGGTTGACCAATGACACCGTTTGTCAAAACATTTTGATTATTTAAAAAGTTAGAAATGTGTTAACTATGCGATTACAGTAATTAATCTAGCTTTTTGTATTAAATTAAGAGAACAATTTGAGGGAGTTTTGGACTGTTTTCTTTTTAGCTAGATGTTTTAATCTAACCCACCTAATTCGTTATAAAAACTTATGAACATAGCAAATTTGTACAAAACGTATCTACATAATTTACCATGACATTTCCACAACACCGCAAAATATGAAAATCTATTAGAGGACGGATAGTATCATTTAAGTTTCTCTATCTCTATTCTAATGGCAGGACAGATAGTATCATTTAAGTTGGTAGCCTTTTGAATCATGGCAAACAGTCTTTGCATTAAGTATACCCTAATTTCTTCTAGCATAGTAATAACTGGTTTGCTTCTAAGTACTCCTATTGCACTATGGTATGATTCTGAGATACCATTCTCAAAAGTGGCACAAATCCTATTCATCTCAAAACAAGCTCTACAACAAGTCTTAGGGTCCCTTTCTATTAACCATTTTTCTGCTTGAGGATCAATGTTTTTTATCAGTTCCATTTTTTTAATTGTACCTCTAATGTCATGAAGCAGCACCCCAGAATAGTGACTTGTAGTGTAATCCATTCCATTTCTTTTTGAAATTAGTATAAATGTGCCTTGCGCACAGTCTATGCTCAGCATGTGGTGGAAATTCTCTAACTGCCTAAAGTAGACCCTGTAACATGTTGTGCACAATTTATTGGTAAGTATGTTATGCACAAGTTGTTAATAAGTAAGACAGTGGCATAGAACTTACCTTGTTGCCATCTGAAATGATTGTAAAGTATGCTCCAATTGCAAGGTTAAAGTCTTTAGACAAGTGATGAAGAAACCAACTCCAATTCTCATTGTTTTCAATGTTTACCACTGCCCACGCCATGGGCAACATCTGGTTGTTAGAATCTCTTCCAATAGATGTTAACAACTCACCTCTGCAAGTGACAATCAAGAAACAACCATCCAGACCAATAACTCTTCTGCATCCTCCCCATCCATCTTTCATAGCTATGGAATAAAACAGTGTTAAACTACAATCAATGTATAACAGTGTTAAACTAGTATTAAAATTGTATAAATTTATACCTTTGAAGCAGATGTATATCCTTTAAAACTAAATTTTCCCATCATCCCTAGTGTCCACATCTAAGTGAACTAAAGAACCATGGTTGGTTATTAAGATCTGTTCTCTATAATCCATAGCTTTCCGTAGTGATCTATCAGTCCTCCTACATGATCATAAACTGCCCTTTGCTTTGCCCTTTTACACATCCCAATACTTGCATTAATCAGAAACTTCTGTTTAGCATCTGCCTATAACTAATCCAAGTATTTCTTATAACCTCTATGGCAAACTGTTTTGCTAGCCACTTGTAAGTAACCGATGACCCCGGATCAAAATTTCTTGAGCATGTGTGAGTAGGAATCAATGTTTTGATTTGGAAAGTTGCCTCATTTTGCATCCATCCTGCCCATAATCTAAATGAACAACCTAGTTGTGAACTGTGAGGTGTCTTAGGTGACTTAGACTTAGGTGAATGAGTTGTCTTAGTTGCATTAGTCTTATACTTAGGTGACTTGGATTGCTTGCCCTTAGTCTTAGAATAAGGTGTACCTATGTCCTCATCCACCTTCTACTTGCCCTTAGTCTTAGAATTAGGTGTACCTATGTCCCGATTCACCTTTTGTTTACCTCTTTGGCTAGAACACCTACATTCTTTCACATTTCTTCCACACAAAATTGCTACATGCCTATAATCATTCCTTCTAAACCATAACTGATATCCATTAGCAACCCCATAGTTAATTAAACATTCTTTAAGCTGGTCTGGGTGCTCAAATTTCATACCCAATAATGGCATCATCTGAACCCATGGTACATTAGGATCATAAACAGGATAGGAATACCCGTCTTTCACCTTAAATATGCCATCAACATCTCTTTGTTCAACTTCATCTTCCCTTGAACTACTAGAATTTGTACCTAAGTTAGCAGAGCTTGTACCTAAATTAGCACCATCATCATCTTTAATGTACTTACCATCAACTAACTTGTATAGAAAAGTGTCATTAATGCCTATGTTTGGAATAACCACATCTTCTTCACCTATGTGTTCTATACAAACATATGTGATATATTCTCCATTTCGATTTCATCATCTACATCTACTGCTTCCTCACTAGCATCTACACCCTCAGCTAGAATATCATAACCATGGTGTTCTACATACATTTCTACCTTGAAACCATTGTCCAAAGCTAATTTGATTAAATTTTCTAACTCACTATCATTCCTTAAAGCTTTCAAAATGTTTACCCAAATCTTGTTTAAGAGCAAAAAAATACATACCATGAACAGGAAACAAACAACATTCTTTGACTATCTTCAACAACCTTGCGTGGTTGCACTTACCCAAATCAACATTCTCAACAACATCAACATCACCGTTGGTATATGTCAATGGATCATAAGTAAATGTGCCGTCATGATGAACAATAATATATATCCTCTTCATGGTTTAGGTTAATTCTGGAATTACATAAATTTGGGTTTATGTTGATCTTGGGGGAAAATGTTTTAGTAAAGTGGTATGAGTGTTTGGTAAAATGAGTATGTAACCTATATATTTTCCACGTAAGTATTAGGGAGAAAAAAAAAAAAAAAAAAAAAGTCACAATTTGGTAATTTGGTAGACGGTTAAAAAGTGACCATATTAGCACAAACTCAAAAGTAGACGTATTATATTGGAACGAAAATTAGTACACGTATCATATCGGTACATTTCAGAAAGTATGTGGCTATTTAATAGCTAAAACTCATATATATAAGGTGATATAAACGTCAATTCAGAAATATATTATTGTAACTCAAAAATAATACAATGAACTGATGAAGCCTCCACATCATTTCCATGCCATTTGCTTGACTTTACTACAAGGATGAAGACTTAGAATTTTGAATATCGAGTATTCAATAATGTATAGATACTTTTTATTATTGATTTATATATTAAAAACATCTCACTTAGAGTGGTGTTGTTGAAGGCGAGACTGGCCCAGCACTAGTTGTGGAGGTTGCGATGGTGAAAGCCAGTGTTTTTTAGATCTAGATTGAGTTGTTGTTCGAGTATTATAATAAAAGTAACTTACCACTTAGCAGACATTAGTTAGTGTAATGGATTTTTAGCAATTACATTTTAAGAAAAATTACGATGATAAAATTCCACGTTCTGGTGTCATAAATAAGGTAACTCTGTTCTGTTTCACAAACTTAAACACTTGTAGTCACGTATGAAACTCATAATGAAATTCATCAAACTTTTATAAGTATATAATAGGGTAAAAGCCAAAAATACTCTATGTACTTTTCGTGAAAACTCATTATGCTTTCTCAACTTTTTTTATTGTCATTATACTTAACGTTGTTTCCATTTTCGACTCATTATGCTTAATTACTTTATGTATAATGACAATAAAAAAGTTGAAAGCATAATGAGTTTTCACGAAGTACATAAGTATAAATGGACCGACACTTTATTGATTATAACTAAAGTTTGATCGGTTTATGTGATATTGCGAGTAATCCACATTTTGTCTTATACATGTTTTACAATGGCATCGTCATGTTCTGTTTTGGCTTCTAGGATTCCGACTCGATGGCGATCGACACCTTGTGCTTGTAGGTGAATTAATGCTTTTCAATGGATTCTCCTCGGTATGTTTACTTCATCCGTCGTTGCATACCTAGTAAGCAAAAGTACAAAGTTTGCCGGTCGAGCACGTTTTGGTTACAAGTGCGGGTTGAAGCGTGATTTTTAGTATGGGTCGATATGAGTAAGTCGACCCGCTAGCAAAAGTTGCCTTTTTATCTGTTTTATTCTATCTCGAACAAGAGGATTGAGGTTGTATGCGTTACGGTGGGTCAACTTTAACCCGCTCAACAAGTGCCTATATATGATGAGACATAACCAATTAAAATGAAAATGGTTATGTATAATGACAATATTTGAAGTACATAGAGCATAATGAGTTTTTGGGGAAAGTACGTTAAGCATTTATAGCTTTTACCCTATATAATATTCAGTGCTGAATCAATTTGAGTTGGTTTAAGGTGTCTTATAAGAATCTCATTTTATGTTAAGCTACAATTACTAACATACTTGTTTCCTATTTATTGCCAATAAGGTGTAAAAAAGTAAGAGCGTTTTCACTATATCGAGCATATTAATCATATGTTAAGACTTTAGTAATATATTTATAAAACTGATAACAAAGTTAGATCGCGTCACTACTATTGTGTACATAAAACAGACCCCAAAACCGAGCACATGTTTTGGTGGATGCAACATGTAGTTACTGTTATAGTAGTGGAGCAAACAAGAACCACAGCCGATACTAACAAAAGATGGATTGCATAAGAACTCGAAACAAACCTTACGGTCATGTTTGTAGAGAATAGAGACCACAATCTGCAGACTTAAGAAAACCTCTAATGAAGTACTATATTAGTGATTAAGTAACAAAACTAATTGTTAAAAAGTGACTTAAACTTTAAGGGTTATTTGGTAAATTTGGTAATTTTGTGACTTGTCCTACAAGTTTGTTTGTAATTTGGAAACAAATCTATGACGGTTAGTTTTTGCCTATAAATAGGAAACATTTGTATTAGAATTATTTGTACTTTTTGAATTTATGTTTGGTACCTTTTGCAATTAGAATTTGATACCTTTAAAATTGGAATTTTGTATTTGGTTTGGTAATTTAAATAAAGCTTCCGCTTCATTTGTCGGATTTTGTATTTGTTTTGTCTTTGAATTACCAACTAGTCGTATTAGAGCTAGGTTCGTTTGACCATGAAGAAGAAGAAAAAAAGGTACATCATTTCGTTTGAAGTTTGTGTTTTGCAGAATTTGTTGAAGATGTTCGTTTTCGGGATTCCAAAAACATGAATCCATTAGATTTGACATTCTTTAGAATTATTTTGGTGCATGGGAATCATTAGTTTTTTTGGTTCGTGTTTTTTCTGTTCCGTCGCAAAGAATTTGAGAGGTATTGGTTATTGGACTTCTATTTGAATTTGGGCTTTATTATATTGTTTTCAGTCTATATTTGGATTTTTGCAAACACTTTAGTTTGGATTTATGATATTTGTATTGGATCGTTTATTTGTATGAATTTGGACCATAACCTTTATTATATAAGTTTAGAATTATTATCCATATCAATATTTTGGGTGTTTGAATTATTAGAGCTCGTTCGTCAAGTTATTTATTAATTTGAATTTGTTTGATACTTGGACAATAAAATTGAAGTTGGATTGTAATATTTATCAAATAAGTGGGTCATTAGATTTTTTGAATTTGGTATTTGGGTCATAATTCTTATTATATAAGTGAACAATTAGAATTTTAATTGGATATTTGAAATTTGAAGTTCGATTTGGTGTTTGGAGACTTAATTATTATTAGGTCGTTTGAAATTTGTTCGATCGTTGGAAATTTGTTAGTTGGAAAATTTGGGATCTTCGTTCGTCGGGCTTTTGAAGTTGGTTTCCTAAATTTGATTGTCTTTGTCGAAGATTGTTTGAGCTGATTTGTTTGTTTGGTAGACCGAGTTTAAATTTGTCGGTTAACGTTTGATTGTTCATTTTGAAGATTATCGACGTTTGTATTTGTTCGGTTTGTTTTGGATCGTTTTTGAGAATCGATCGTTCATTTTGAATTAGGCTAGTATCTCTAGCGTTTGAAATTTGGAAATTTGAATTTGAAAACGAAAGATTCGTTTGGTTTGAAGATTCGAGAGGAGTTTAATTCACGGTGGAGATTATTAGAAAAGTGACTTAAACTTTAAGGGTTGTTTGGTAAATTTGGTATTTTTGTGACTTGTCCTACAAGTTTATTTTGAATTTGGAAACTAATCTATAACGGTTAGTTTTGCCTATAAATAGAGAATATTGACATTAGAATTATTTGTACCTTTTGAATTTGTGTTTGGTACCTTTTGGAATTAGAGTTGGTTTCCTTAAATAGAGAATATAAGACGGCTACAATAGCTAGTTTCACTCTATACTTTGATTCCAAACGTAATAGGCTACATTGGCCTGTGTATTATATTACACCCCTTACAGTTGCTTTTGAAGGTTCTTGTTCCCTTTAGCTAGCCATGATACCTTAACATCATCACGTATGTTGCAATTCTATGTAAATCATTGTATCAAACACCTTCCGTGCATCATATAGCTATACAGATTGTAATATGAAAATATGGAGATGTCGTATATCACACAAAGCTGGGGAAACAGCCACCCATGGTGTTAGTGGCAATTTTATTAGTAAGGGGACTTAAAAACCCCTACCAAATACAAGTTAAGCATGAAATTACAATACAAATAATAATAAGTAAATGAAAAAAAAAAAACACAAAAAACATATACCACTATGCACGAGCAACCCTTCGCCATTTTTCTATCAACACCACCACCTTTACGTACGCCCAAACTTTCAAGCTATCATGCAACTGGAAAAAAGCATGTTTCCCACGGCGGTTAAGAAATAAAGCGCTACAAACTATCCAAAATCCAGTAGCAAAACCACTAGCCCCACCAATATAAAACCATCTTTCTATCCCTTCCTCGTCTCCTTGACTCTTACCAACAATGTGTGGTTCTTCTAATTCTTCATCTCCGGGACATTTTTTCGGCAGAGGACTTCCACATAGCCCCTCATTTCCTATGTACCTCACAGGTTCAAAGGTTTAAAGTTGAGTGCCAGATGGAATCCTCCCAGACAAGTTATTATGAGACACGTCAAGAAAATTTAGAAAATTCAGCTGAGACATGCTTGAAGGCAACCCTCCGGAGAGATTGTTTTTGGATAAATCCAAAGTTTGAAGTTCTTTCATTTGTCCAATGCCTTTCGGAATCTCTCCAAGTAGAGTGTTGTGTGACAAGTTTAGTACTACTAATCCCTGCAGATCGGTAATTTCATATGGGATTTTTCCTCTGAGACGGTTGCTTGATAAATCAATGCTCTTCACGAATCCCAGATTGCTACTAAACTCATTTATCTTCCCTTGCCATTCGATCATCAGATGATCAGTGTAGCTATTTTCAACAGCACTGGAGTAGTAGGTGTCGGCATTCTGTTCATTAGGTATCAAATAAACAAAACTATGATAATGATGTACATTCTGGTCCAAAAACAATCCTTTTTGAACCAATGAAGTAAGATTATTTACACACGATGGGATTGCTCCATGTGGATTGTTAAATGACAAGTCTAAGATTTGAAGACTTACTAACTCACATATTTTTGAAGGGATGGTTCCAAAAAAGTTGTTTGATTTTAGGCTAACGGCAAACAACTTTGACAAATCCGTTCCAATCCAAACAGGAATATTACCATATAATTTGTTGACCCCCAAGTCCAGAAGACTTAACTTGGTGCAATTCTTCAAAGACAATGTCAATTCTCCAGAGAAGCTATTGGTGTATAAACACAACGTCTCGAGTTGACCCAAACATCCTACCGAGGGAGGAATACTTCCTGATAGAGTATTGTGTCCTAGATTAAGAACTTTTAAATATGTCAAATTCGAATACAGTCCGAAGTTGCCCGGTCATTGTATTACGTGAGAGATCAAGAAATTCCAAATTTGTATACGGTTGGCACAAGAAAGAGAGTCCTCCATGGAATTTGTTTCTGGACAGATCTAAAAACTTATACGTGCTGGAAAAGCAGGTATTGGACCATAAAAGCAGTTGAAACTCAAATCTATTAAATCAAGGTTGTGATTTGATAATGATTTTGGTAATTTCCCGCTGATGTTGTTGAAAGAGAGATCCAAATAGCTCAATTGAGAAGACTTCCACTGGTTCCAGTACTTGGTGGAAACTGTGTTTGAAATGCTATTTTTGGAAAGATCAAGATGCGCGAGATTTTTCAGTTTTTGTATCCATTTGGGGAAACAAGGCCCTAGCTTGTTAGAACTGAAATCTATATATTGTATACTCTGAGAAAGGTTTGACACGTCATCATTAGAAGGAACTCCTTTGAGCGAGTTGTTTGAAAGATCTATATACAAAAGATTTGATTTTCCAATGTTTTCAGAGACAACACCTCTGAGATAATTGGAAGATAGGTCCAGTCTTTCAAGTCTGGGTAGTTGCCATAGTTTGTCACTTATTGTTCCATCTAACTTATTTGAAGATAGGTTCAATCTATCTAGGGATGAAAAGTTTAGGATCACATCAGATAATGACCCTGTGAACTGGCTACTGGAAGCATCCAAATCTTCTAATCTAGCTGATCTGCATCCAGACAACTTGTTCAGAAATTCTGAAAGTTCCCTATCAAACTTGTTGCCCGAGATAGTAAGAATTCCAAGCTTATTACCAACTACTGGGCACAACCAACAAAACATGGATGAGTTGAGATTGTTGTTATTGAGAGAAAGGGAATAAAGAGATAAAGAAGAGTTGACAGATGAAGAGTATGGATGCATAACTTGTGAGAGGTCACATCCATTTAAGCTTAAACCTGATAGGTTTTGGAGACCTATAATTACATTTACCCAGTTATTTGCTTTGGCCAGCGAAATTCCATCCATATAAAGGTTTTCTAAAGAAGATAGAGAACCAATCTAAGTTTTCAACCCTACAACTTCCAAGGGAATATAGCCAAAGGAATGCCAAATTGGTGAGGTTTCCAAATACTGAAGGAATGGTACCATAGAAAGAGTTGTCTGAAAGGTCAAGGACTTCCAATTTGGTCAAGGAACCAATGGACATTGGAATGGTGCCGCTGAAATTATTCTCACCAAGTTTGAGGGATGTTAAATTGGTTAAGGAGCCAATGGACATGGGAATGGTTCCATTGAAATTATTCTCACTAAGGTCAAGATAAGTTAATCGGGACATGTTACCAATGGACTCAGGAATGGTGCCAGTAAACAGATTCCAAGAAAGGTCAAGGTAATCTAAATGAGTCATGGAGCATATGAACTCGAGAATGGTTCCATGAAAAGAATTTAAAGAAAGGTCAAGATGATTTAAGTAGCTTAAGTTAAGTAATGAAAAGCTAATCTCACCTTCAAGATTATGCAATCTAAGATCTATGACATGACCTGTTTGGGTGTCACACGTGACTCCGCCCCATTGACAACAATCATCTTCTTCTTTAGGTTTCCATGTAGAGAGCATGCCATATGGGTCTTGAAGGTGAGCTTTGAAATCAAGAAGAGCTTGCCTTTCCTTATCGATGCACTTATGAACAGCTCCTCCTGCTGCAGCAACAAGTTGGTGGCCAAAGGAAGTTGCAGTTGTGGTATTAAACCACAGAAAGACAAGTGACAAAATAAACAAAACATGAGTATGCATAAAGTAAAAGTAAATATTTTCTCTCATAATGTATGTTGTATAAAATTTTATTGATTTGTTTTGATCTGATAATGAACATATATACCTCTATGCAGCTTTATATAGACTTCGATAACAAAGAATTGAACTAGATGGATATAAATTGTGTGGAGCAAACAACACTTGGAATAAAGATCATGCAATAAATTTGAAGACCCACATTAGACGATCAAAGACTCTCAAGTCTTTGCAATTTGTAGCTATTCAATATATCTTTTGGTCCTGAAATTATTCTGTGATGTAAATGTAAATCCAAAGAAATGGACCCAAATAAATCACGCCTGGAAAATACAGTCAGCAACTACTATCAAAGTAGACCCAAATATGCAAAAGACGAAAATGTTGGATTGGGATCGAGTGGGCCTTTGAAAACATATTAGAAGAATGGTCCAGTGAGTAATTAAAATGGGTTGAATGATTCAATTAAAATTCAGATTTATAAATCTAAATCCAAATAAGAGATTCACGTCATAGACAGGATTGTGATAACTGAAAGGTTTACTACTTTGTTGATACTTGATACCACTTGACCCAATCATGAACTTACAGTAATGTCTTCATGGATAAATTTATTCATACATGATTCTCTTCTTTTATTGCTTATAAGGCTGCATAAATCCAAGTTTTATATAGTTTTTTAATCCCAACAGTAGTTTATACAGTAGAAATTTTAATGTTAAACTGATTTATAGTTTTATGTGCGTGCATGTTATTTCATTATAGGTAGTGTATCATGGTAAACTGATTTATCATATGCATGGGTGTTAAACTAAGTTGATTCAACCCCTAAAGAGCATGGTTATATTGTTTTTATGTATTATTTTATGTTTTCATTCATGCATTGAACTCTACTATTATCTTATTATAAGTCATTTGTTTTGTATATTTGTAGATCCTAATGACGTTAATGTGTATGATATTGACCCGGAGTTTATTCCCATACCAAATGGACACAAATATTGGGACTCATTAGTACCTGTGGATGAAAAGCCTAAAAAGGGTGTTATTTTTGAAAGTTTTGACGAAGCATATAACATGTACAAGGTGTACGTTGCTAAGGCTAGGCTTGGTGTACGTAAATCAGTAACCAAAAGTAAGAACGGCCAAATACCACACAAGTATTTGGTATGTCATAGATCTGGTAAACCAAGGAAGACTGTTGAAACGAATACACTTGATGAAGACGGAAATCAGGATGGCAAAGAAGTTGAGAATGATAATGGAAAAAAAAAAAGTAAATCGACAACTTCACTTACTGATTACAAAGCAAAGATTAGTTTAAAACATATTATAGGAACAAACTCCTACCAGGTAATTGACTTTGCGGAGATCATAATCACAAACGTATTGACCCGTCTAATATGGATCTTTCTCGAGCTCAACGCCAGTTGGAATTTGTTGATCATATGTTTATTCATCGTGCGTCATTGTCTAATATTGGTCCACAGAAAGCACATAGGCTGAGTAGCACTTTTGGGTGATTTTGATAAAGTACGTGGAATGCCTGTTGATTGGAATAATTTTAGACGTGGTTTGAATTTATTCATTGGTGAAAGGGATGCACAGATGTTGGTTGACAAGATGGTCAATAGGCAGGAGCATGTCCCTCAATTTTCGTTTTATCATCAACAAAAAAGATAAAAAGATGAATTGTGTCGTATTTTTTGGGCTGGTGAAACAATGAAGTGCAACTATGTTGCATTTGGTTACGTTGTTTCGTTTTCGATACTAATAAGTAAGTTCCTTTAATATTTATGTTTCAACTGTAGAGATAAGTAAATCATATTTTTTTCTGATCTAATATGTGAAAACCAAATATACAGGTATGACATGGTTTTCGTTCCATTCACTGGTATAGACCACCACCAGAAATGTGTTACATTTGGTGTTGTGTTACTATCTGACGAACCATTTGAATCTTATTGTTGGATGCTAAAGGCATTTTTAACGGCTCGTGGAAAGCAACCACCTCTTGCGCTTACAAACCAGGATGCTGCGTTGCGTAAGGCTGTTGTAAATATGTTTCCCCAATCGCATCATAGATTATGCATGTGGCACATTACTCAAAAACTTCCCGGGAAGGTATATTTATTATGTGCATTAGTGTTTACAGATTCAATTTTGTACACTAAATTTAAATATCAAATTAAACTCCAAACGTGGCCGGCTAAGAAATATAATAAAAAAACATTAACGAACATTTAAAATTCACATAAGAAAAAATTAAAGTACTTACAGTTAGCAATGTAATTGGACCCAAAAAATAGCTGTTAGACATGTCCCTTTTCACCCTTCTTTGCATGTTTTAAGACACCTCCAAACATACTTGCACCAATTTATTGTGTTTGCCTGCTTATATGATCCAGAACACTATCATCACATAATCCTTTAGATTTCATGCTACCCACCACCGATGTAAAAAGGACAATGAAATTCAGTTTGAATTTCATGTCCGCGACCTTTGATTTGATTTCATGCTACCCACCACCAATGTAAAAAGCCAAAAAGGACAATGAAATTCAGTTTGAATTTCATGTCCGCGACCTTTGATTTTCGAATCAGACTTTAAGATCACCGGTAGTGATATCTTTTCCTGGTTTAAACCGGTCCCTCCAGTTTTTAACCATCTTATCATTTTTTGCGATCTCTTCAACTATTATGTCCCTTCCCTCATTCCTTATACCCAGCATCTCTCCAATAGCCTGCTTTGTGATCACAATAGACGATTTACAGAGTTTGATTTCCATCCTTTCTGGATTAAATTTGTCAACCACATAAAACCCTAGTTTAGACAGAATTCCATCTAAGTTAAATTACAATAAATCTCCAAACACAATTTGTTCCAAACATGCTTTTTGAATTGGCTTCAATGTCTCGATGGCATTGAAGAATACTTTTGGGCTTTGTCTTGTCTTGAACACATTGAAAAGTGTTCCATAATGCCATCCAGAAAAGTGTTCCATGCTTTTCAATGTGTTCCAGACAAGAACAAGCCCAAAAGTATTCTTTAATGCCATTCAAACACTAAAGCCAATTCAGAAAGCATGTCTGGAACAAATTGTGTTTGGAGATTTATTGGAGTTTAAATTAGACGGAATTCCGTCTAAACTATGGTTTATGTGGTTGACAAATTTAATCCGGAAAGAATGGAAATCAAACTCTGTAAATCATCTGTTGTGATCAAAAGCAGGCTATTGGAGAGATGTTGGGAATAAGGAATGAGGGGTGAAGAGATCGTAAAGGATGATGAGATGGTTAAAAACTGGAGGGACCAGTTAGAACAAGGAAAAGATATCACTATTGGTGATCTTAAGAGTCTGATTCGAAAATCAAAGGTCGCGGACATGAATTTCAAACTGAATTTCATTGTCCTTTTTACATCGGTGATGGGAAGCGTGAAACCTAAAGTTGTATGTGATGATAGTGTTCTGGATCATGCAGGCAAATAGATTTGTCAACAACAAATTGGTGCGAGTATGTTTGGAGGTGTTTTAAAACATGCAAAGAATGATGAAAAAGGGACATGTCTAATGTACAAATATTATTGCCACTGACTTGATATAAACAACTTAACTGATGTTTAATTCACATAGGCGTAACTCGTAATACGTCCAAGCAAACTAAGTCATGTATATATATCCAACATGTTTACATCGATTAAGATCGATAACCCAAAGCACATGTCTACATGCATGATGTGAATAGGTAACCACTATAATTAATATACTCTAAATGATAAGGTTCAGTGGAATTCTCGCGACGTCGCAGGCAGCGAACCGCTCACGTCGCCGCGATCCTAACACTTCACCGGACCATTCAATCGGTAGGAGAGACGGGCGGTGTGTACTAAGGGCAGGGACGTAGTCAACGCGAGCTGATGACTCCCCGTGGAATTCCTATCGATTTCCGATGGATAACAATCCATCTTTCTCGCTATTTTGGGTCCAACTACATTGATAATTGTAAGTACTTTAGTGTTTTCTTATGTGAATTTTAAATGTTCGTTAATGTTTTTTATTATATTTCTTAGCTGGGCACGTTTGGAGTTTAATTCGACATTTAAATTTAGTGTACAAAATTGAATCTGTAAACACTAATGCATATAATAAATATACCTACTCGGGAAGTTTATGAGTAATGTGCCACATGAATCATCTATGATGTGATTGGGAAAACATCTTTTCAACAGCCTTATGCAACGCAGTGTCCTGGTCTGTAAGCGCAAGAGGTGGTTGCTTTCCATGAGCCTTTAATAATGACTCAAGCATCCAACAATAAGATTCAAATGTTTTGTCAAACAATAACGCAACACCAAATGTCACACATTTCTGGTGGTGGTCTATACCAATGAATGGAACGAAACCATGTCATACCTGTATATTTGGTATTCACATATAAAAAAAAAAAAAAAAAAAAAACATGATTTACTCATCTCTGCAGTTGAAACATAAATATTAGAGGAACTTACTTATTAGTATCGAAGTAGCATCAAACGAAACAACATCACCAAATGCAACATAGTTGCACTTCATTGTTTCATCAGCCCAAAACATACGGCACAATTCACTCATCTTTTTTTCTTTTTTTTTTTATGATAAAACGAGAATTGAGGGACATGCTCCTGCCTATTAATCATCTTGTCAACCAACATTTGTGCATCCCTTTCACCGATGAATATATTCAAACCACGTCTAAAATTATTCCAATCAGCAGGCATTCCACGTACTTTATTAAAACCACCCAAAAGTGCTACTCTTAGCCTATGTGCTTTCTGTGGACCAATATGAGACAATGATGCACGATGAATAAACATATGATCACCAAATTCCAACTGGCATCGACCTTGAGAAAGATCCATATTAGACGGGTCAATAAGTTTGTGACTATGATTCTCCACAGAGGCAATTACCTTGTAGGAATTTGTTCCTCTAATATGTTTTAAACTAATCTTTGTTATACAATCAGTAAGTGACGTTGTCGATCTACGTTTCATTTGTTTCCCATTTTTATTCTCAACTTCTTCGCCATCCTGATTTTCGTCTTTATTAAGTGTAACCGTTTCAACATTCTTCCTTGCTTTACAAGATCTATGACATACCAATACTTGTGTGGTATTTGGTCGTTCTTACTTTTGGTTACTGATTTACGTACACCAAGCCTAGCCTTAGCAGCGTACACCTTGTACATGTTATATGCTTCATCAAAACATTCAAAAATAACACCCTTTTTAGGCTTTTCAGCCACAGGTATTAATGAGACCCAATATTTGTGTCCATTTGGTATGGGAATAAACTCCGGGTCAATGTCATACACATTAATGTCATTAGCATCTACAAATATACAAAACAAATGACTTATAATAAGATAATAGTATAGTTCAATGCATGAATGGAAACATAAAAACAATATAACGATGCTCTTTAGGGGTTGAATCAGCTGTAACTTAGTTTAACACCCATGCATATGATAAATCAGTTTAACATGATACACAACGTATAACGAAATAAGATGCACGCACATAAAACCATAAATCAGTTTAGCATGATACACAACCTATAATGAAATAACATGCACAACATAAAACTATCAATCAGCTTAACATTAAAATTTCTACTGTATAAACTACTGTTTAGATTGAAAGCTATATAAAACTTTAATAACAAAATACAAATATGTGATTAACATGTTAAAAGGGTAACAAGTGTACAGAAAAAAATAGAAAAATACCATTGTTCCGGTCTTGATCATGTTGCACATAGTCCATATCAATTTCATGTTCAGTTATTTTGTTCAATTATTCCGATAACACAAGTGTTCAATTATTCTGTTCTTGAAGATCGTTAATATCATGCATTTTGTTCTTGAACAATATGAATCATGTTTAATCTTGTGTAACAGTAAACAATTGTGTGTTTGATATGATGATTTTGAGAATTAGGGTTTCCTTGATACGATTGAAGAACAAGATAAGGAGGGGGGAAATTTTGAAACCGTACTAAAATCCTGGAAAAAAATAGAGAAAATTAAACCGTATTTTTTTCATGTTTGTAGCAAAATTTGAATTTGAAAATATCATATTTAATGAGGTTAAAATAAAAATGTTCTTATAATAAAAAGGGTAAAAAGGATGTGATGTGCATTAACTGAAGTCTTATGGAGGTGCATCACAGTTATAAAGCTATTGCATCCGCAATCACATTGCATCACATTTATAAAGTTAGTGCATGACGGTCATTTGCATCACGTTATATAGTTATAAAGTTATTTTCCATCATAGTCTAAAATGAGAAGAATTTTAGCCACCATTTTTATTATAGGAGAGAAACTTTTATTTTAACCTATATAGGATTGTGGATCATATATATATAAAGAGGTAAAGAACATAAAAAAAAAAGTGAGATAGGGAATGCCAGTGGTTTAGAATTCCATAAATGCAGGTTTGTTTGTAATATGCATGTATTTAAATCATGTGCAAAAGAGATGTTGTCGATAAGATGACAAATTTTGGATTGTCACTCAACATAACCTCCTCCACTACCGGTCACTTACCCCCAAACCGAAGAGAGGAGAAAGCTAGCAAATTGAGTTAGCATGCAGGGTTCATAATAGATTATAAAAACTCTAATGTCATTGTTACTTTTAATCTTAAGCAAATTATATTGTTTGGTAGTTGATACTTAGGCTAAAAGCCTTATTAAGTGGATTATAAGAGTGATAACATAACGTGCCGCATAAAAAAAGCTTGGCACCTGATGAAAATTGATGTGTACATAATGAAATATAATGAAGTTCTATCTATAAAAATTATTAGATGGGAATGTTGTTTATGTACTTTTTTTAAATCCTATTAGTTAGTTTACATACATTCCAATATCCACAATTCATACGATAATGTCAAACAAATTAGCAAGCACACTACATAATGTCAAGAAGTAAACTTACATTGAAAACCTTTGCAACAGGAGGTTGTCAACTTCACCCGGTGACAATGCAAACAACTAATGTCATTACCTGTATATCATGTTTTCCCTTGAAGAGGAAGCCTACAATAAACACATGTGCAACATTAGTTCCCATAATTTGTCATCCAAAAAATAACAGCAAATAATTGTCCCAATAACTGCAAATAATACTAAAATAAACCTATGACATAAGTATTATACCAAACCAATGTTTCTGTAGTGAAGTCTACGCCTGTTGCACACTCAAAGAATAAGCAACCATCCGTTAAAGAGCCATATCTATTGCATGAAAGATAGAGTATTGAAGTCAAATACATAAAACTGAAAGGTACTTCCACAGTAATGTATACATGTTTGTTTGCTACAAAGCTTTGCATGTGTTGAATATAAATTAAAAAGAGACATATATATATGATCGAATCCTAGCAATCTTTGGTTGCACCGTAAGTAGTAAATAACGGAATAGATGAGCACCACTTTATTATTATTGATGAACTGAATATTATTGTCGATATTTATCATGTGACATAACCAACAACTCTACACATGCTTTAAGATAAAGTGTGAACTCATGAACTGCGCTTACATGATGCGAATTCAAGAATCAGTCTCAAATAATGATGATGAGAAAGAATGTTGTAAAGGTACCTAAATTCAAACATAATTTACAGCAGTTAAATAAATATATAGGTGAGCTAGACTTCTATAAAATTCTAGTGGAAACAATTTACAATTTTTCAAAATCTACAAGTTGATGCTCTTTGTTTGATCTACGCACGGCAACCAAAGCTAGCTACACCCTATCACTAAATATAATTAACAGGCCTTCTATGGGTAGAATACGGAAGATCAAGGAGCTTGTGGGGTCTATCTTCCCAATAAATAAGTACAATTCATTTATGCACGTTCTAATAATGGTCAATAGTATACATGACCAAAAAAAAACTATATCGGAAAACAATCTAATAATGTGTCGATGAAATCATGTGTACATAAGTTACTTTTACCTCTTGTCTACTTATATAATTTTGATACCATCTCATCCTTTCATAGATATCAGATTGTTGTGTTCACATATAGTGTGGTGAAACCATGCCGTAGCACTGCTATTTAGAACACAAATTAATATTAATCATGTGATAAGTCGTTCTTATTATGTCAAACAAATGTAAAAGGAACCATTATTAAAATTAGGTTAGCTCCACCTTTTTTATAGTCTATAATAAGCATATAGATATTGAACATATTCAACATCAGCTAGCAGAATACAACTTGTTTTAATGGTTACAAATTTACCGTCAACTTGTAATTACCATCTTTTATACATAAACATAGCTTACGAAACACTAATACGTTACCTCAGTGCATCACAGTTATAAAGTTACCGCATCGCAGTCATCACACTGCATCACAGTTATAAAGTTACTGCATCATAGTCATTTTACCCTTTTTATTATAAGAAACTTTTTATTTTAACCTATATAGGGAAGGGATCCGGTAAGAAGAAAAATAAAATGAGAAGAATAAGAAAGATTTCTAGCCACACAATTTAAATAAAAAAGAGATCTGATAAGATGACAAATTTTGGATTGTCACTTAACATAACCTCCTCCACTACCGGTCACTTACCCCCAAACCGAAGAGAGGAGAAAGCTAGCAAATTGAGTTAGCATGCAGGGTTCATAATAGATTATAAAAACTCTAATGTCATTGTTACTTTTAATCTTAAGCAAATTATATTGTTTGGTAGTTGATACTTAGGCTAAAAGCCTTATTAAGTGGATTATAAGAGTGATAACATGAATAACGTACCGCATAAAAAAAGCTTGGCACCTGATGAAAATTGATGTGTGCATAATGAAATATAATGAAGTCCTATCTATAAAAATTATTAGATGGGAATGTTGTTTATGTACCTTTTTTAGATCCTATTAATTAGTTTACATACATTCCAATATCCACAATTCATACGAGAATGCCAAACAAATTAGCAAGCACAGTACATAATGTCAAGAAGTAAACTTACATTGAAAACCATCTGGTCCTTCTGTCGGAAGTAGCGACTTAAGATTTTCATGAGTATAATTTACGAACAAACATTATCATCATATGGATCTTCTCCATTTGTCAAAAAAAGGATCTCCTCTTCACTTATCTGATTAGGAACAACGATTTAAACCATTAGACATCACATCGACCAGTAAATCTTCACAGAATATGTTGCATCCAGTTTTCTGCGAAGAAGGCTTAGGAGTGAATTACCTTGATAATGTCGGTTGTATCCCATATGCTCAAGATTCTTTCTCTGGCACTCTCGGCAGATGGCCATAAAGGAAGCCTCAAATTAGGGTCATAAGACAACAGAACACCAGCATCCTTTGCAACTTTTGTTGCAGCAATATGGGCTGATTTGCATGGTTCAGTAATCAACCTTATGGAAACATAATGAAATATTTTCGCCTGCGAGAGTAACAATAAAATATAAATACGTAAACTGAAACACATACCAGGTGTTAGAGTTTCTTGGCAGAACATTTAAGGGTAACTTCTTATAGTTTTATTGTTATATCGTATAAATGCATGTTTCAAAGAATCAACCTTTACATACAAAATTATCACAAAAACTCCTAAAAAAAGATGAAAGACTTAATAATCAATTTGATATGCATGATAAAAAATAAAACCATATATAATACAAATAAATCAATTAACATAACGGATCAACGATAAAAATAAGGACGTAAACCTGTAGGTGATGATTCACAACGTACTCCAATTGTTAGTTCATGAGTCGAATTTGTTTTGATGATATTAGGGTTTTTTTGGATGTTTTTTTTTTTTTTTTTTTTGTGAGATGCAATGGAGAAGTGTGTTTTGATGATATTAGGGTTTTTGGATGTTTTTTTTTTTTATACGAAATCTTTTATCCATTGTTAAAATCAATAAGGTGTCTCTTTTTTATCGATAAATGAGCTAACCCATTTAGTCTTAGTCGAGCTTAAATTGTTTTAGCTAACATTTTGAAACACTTTTTTTGTTGAAGCAACCATCACCGGAACGCTTAATAAGATACAATATAAGCATTTGGAAAAGAATTAAGATTTCTAATATTCTTAAGTATATCTAGTGTTGTATCTTTTTTTACATTTATATTTATATTTTCTAATATAGTTAAGCGTATCACCATAACGTTTTCGGTTAATATTATTGTATAACATAGATCTATGTCGTTAATATCCGAACATCTGTCGCCGCTTAAAAAACTTTCAAGTTTAAGACAACTATCTTGTAGCATGTCATCATCAAATACTTTAAATTTTTAAGGCTATATAGAAAATAGATACCTTCTTACGCACTAAATTGGTCGAATCTACTTTTAAGTGATGAAATAACTTTATCAATAATGTATAAGAATTAATGACTTTTATAATACTCTTTGTGTGTTTTTATAGTTTCATTATCACTATTATCATCAAACCTTCTACATCACGTTTTTTTTTTTCAAATTTGGGTTCTACATTCATTTCTTTAGCAGAACTAAAGGCAACTTTAATCCATATCCTTATAACTTTTAATGCCACAGAGAGAAAGTAAGATTGTGGAAAACTAAATGTCAAGTCTAAATCCAAACGTTTAAATGGTTAGTGATAGAAATCTTCTAATGACATTGAAAAAGGGTTAATAACTCTTTTTTTCCTTTGCAAAAATCGCCTTTTATTTACTTAATAATGTTATACTGAGCAAGACTTTCGCCTAATACATGAATGATGTCTAGTTTTCTGCAAAATTCCGACGACCCATAAGTTTTTTTCAACAAACTGTATTTGTAGCGTCAGATAATCATTTGCGAATAACTATAATTCTGATGCGTGGTTGCATAGCAGTGGAAATATACATTTTTCAAAAAAATTATGTAGAGTCGATCTAAGTGTGGAAGTATATTTCTTATAGGATTTTTAACTTACAAGTTATTAAGATTTTAGTAATAATAGATTCAAGATTACAAAAGAACGGTATTATGTAGTTGGCAATATTATATTGTTTTTAGAGGTATAAGCCAAGCGTGTGTGACCGCTTTTTCTTGCTTTGTCGATAATTTAAGCGGAATATCTATCTTTTTACATGTGTAGTGTTTATTATTTGGTATGTGGCTTTTAAACTTGTAACCTTACAAATTTAATATCACAATAATAAGATTATCTTGTACTATCAATTTGTATAGATATTTAAGCTTTGTTCAACGATATTTGTTTGGGGTACAAATAATTATCGCTAAAGAATACTATTTAATTTTTGTGATTCTAATAAACTTACATAACATTATTGATATACCGGACAAATGGCTATACAATATATATTAACTTTTAAAGGCGATTCATATATCTTTAGTCTCTTAAGTGGTGCAAGACCAACATTATACAAATGACAACGTCGTGTGTCAAAGCAAAATAAACAACAAAAACTACAATTACTTGGTCATCATTTTTCAAATTTGTCACGGGTCCACAACTACTTCATCAATTCTCATATAACTTTGTCAAATTTGAAACCTGGTTCGACCTGGGTGGTTCAACCGGTTGAACCGTTCCGGTAACAAAAAAGTCGATTTAAACCGAGTCAACCCGATAAGTTGGGTTGAAAACAAGTCAAATTTAATTGGGTCAACCCGGTTTTTGATGTGTATTAATAGTTTTATATTGAAATATATGTCTTCAACATTTACACTTTTAGTTTCAACTTTTCACTTTTTACTTTTTAGTTTTTCCTTTATATATAGTATATAGCGAGTACTACTTTCGTTTTGGCGGTGGGACTGCCGTGACGATTAACCGCAGAATTAAATCTCGATGAGACCTGATTCACCAGTTTGTATTGGTTTCAACGGGTCCTCTCTGGTTCGTTTTTGAATGGCTTTAATTGGTTAGCCGAACAGGTGGCGACACCGGTTCCCGGTTGAACACGTTGGTCGGTCCGGTCCGGTTTTCAAAACTATATGTAACATCAACTTGTTAGCTTGCATGAAGTTTTGTGTGTTTTATTAATTTCTATAATGTGTATAATAACATGTACTTTTCATTTTAGGGTGTTTTAAAAATATCATTAATTAGTATGTTTAATTATTTTATATTTTGGATTATGTTGTAGCTTCTTTAAATTGTACGTTATGAAATTTTTGTTGTACTTTTTAGTAAGGGGTGTTTTAATTGGTTGTTTTTAATTTGGTAGATGTACTTTTAATTTGTTGTAAAATGTGAATAAATTTTTGTACTTTTAAGTAATGGGGTGTTTTAATAAGAGTATTAATTACACTATGGGCCTGTTTGGCAAGAGCTTTATTTGGGAGCTGTTAGCTTTTTGTTATAAAATAATCTCTTCTAAAATAAATATCTCCGTTTGGATACGTTTGGACGCATTAACTTGTTTTATTTCAAACAAATAGCTAAATGAAAAGCGATTCATGAAGCTTTTAAACATTTTGAAATTGTTAAACTTTAAATTATTGATATACCTCTAAACATTTGTTTATAATTATGTATATGTCCTTTACGTCATTTTACATCTTATAATTACATTTAACAATTAACTTACCAAACACTTTTATTGAAAAAAGATACAACTCAGTAGCTCATGTTATGATTTTGCGATTAACATTACATTTCTGATTCATGTTTTAAATAGTATTGCCAAACATACCCTATTTATTTCTCTCTCATTTGACCAATTTCAACTTTTCAACTTTTCACCTTTGACCATTTTTTTATTATATGTACTATAGATAGAAAACTATAGATACCTTCTTACACACTAAATTGGTCAAATCTACTTTTAAGTGATGAAACAAGTTGATCAATAATGTATAAGAATTAATGACTTTATAAAAACTCTTTGTGTGTTTTTATAGTTTCATCGCCATTATCATCAAACCTTCTAGATTACGTTTTTTCTTCAAATTTGGGTTCTACATTCATTTCTTTAGCAGAACTTAAGGCAACTTTAATCCATATCCTTATAACTTTTAATGTCGAGAAAGTAAGATTCTGGAAAACTAAATGTCGAGTCTAAATCCAAACGTTTAAATGGTTAGTGATAGAAGTCTTCTAATGACACTCAAAATGGGTTAATAACTTTCTTTTTTCCTTGCAAAATCGCCTTTTATTTATTTAATAAATTGTGGTTAGTTTTTTTGCAGCTTGTACGCCTAAAAGGTGAAAACATAAGAAACGCAAAAAATTTGATTACATAATATTTAAGGGCTCATTTGGGCCGTACATAATCGGATCCTTAAGAATAACGGACGAAAAAACATATGACTGACTCTATATATACTAGATGCTATAAAATCGGGCCTTAAAAAAGTGGGGGGCCTAAAGCCCTTACTTTAGTTGCTTTACCCTTGAGCCACCACTGACATAAGTCACATAACGGCTAGGTTCGTTATTTGGTTTTGGGAATAAAGCGTGTTTATGTTTCTAATATTACACTTTGCTCTAAAACTATAACAAATTAACCCATGAGTACATGAGTATTGTAATTTTATTTGTCCAGCAAATTTACACACGAAAATTTTAATAATGTTGGAAAAATTGTTTCAATTTTGTCTTTCAATTGGTCAATTAAATTCCTCAATTTCACCTACGTGGTAAAATCGAGCTCTGCTATTGGCCCAATTGTTTTTTCATTAAGAATGTTTTGGCATAATCGCTTGTAATTCTTTTCAACTATATAAAAGAAATGATCTTATCTAATAAGATACTTATCTTTTCAATTGATTACCCCCAATGTTGATTTCGCCTTATTAGATCATTTATGTATTTACAAAGAATACATAAAACGGAACTCTCGTGTTATTATGTGTGACCTCATAATCTCATATACAATCGGTATTTATTGATGTTATATCATGCACATAATCCTACAATCTCTTAGTACGCCCCTTGTAAATCCGTGAATTTTCATAAGCATCCTCCCTTAGCTCTGCAAGCTCGGTTAACTGCATAAAACGGTATGTAAATGCACTAGACTAATCCATATTACAAGTTTTCAATGCTCAATACTCTCTATGTTTCATTTCGACCGGTAAATGACATGTTTTACAATAAACAATCCTAAACAGAGTACTATCTAAAGGAGTTTCAGAAGCGGTTCGAAATGGTCATAGACCGTCATTAATCAAAGCTATAGCCTATACGTATACCAAAACGTGAATGGCAAAAAATAAGTATAAATATAAGGCTGCCAATTTTGTTAAAAAAACGTTGGGGCAGTAAATGAATGCATATGCACAAGATTTTAAATATCAAATGAAAAGCACAAGTTAATATGATATGTAAATAAATAGACAAGATTGTACATATGCGAACGACAAGAAAAGTTCTTTATAGACCCCAAAATTTTTTTCTAGACTCAATGAACCAATCACAACACTATTTTTTTTCAAAACATAAATATTAAGGTTGAAGCACGTGTATTAATTGATATTAATAAATAATTAAAAAAAAATGTGTAAAAGCCACGCATGTATTATAACTATATAAGTATAAAATGTTTTGCATAATACGGCTAAAAGTTATTAACTAAAAAATACATATAAAAAATAAAATTAATAGTTGCTATTATATGAAAATAAATACACTTACAAAACTACTTATTTATAGAAGTTTCGAAAGATGATAGATATTAATCGATACTATCACAATAAAAATTTTAGATAAAAACTCGTGCGTGCACAAGGTACCTTCACTAGGGTCATAAACCGTTCCAAATTCATATAAGGCATGCACCAAAAGAACCGATACAAAACATAAAGACAAAATAGTTTAGAGAGGAAATTTTGCGCTTACTCAAAACAGAAGCTGATTGTTACAATATCATCCACTGATTCGTCAGTTACTCCCTATTCCCTACTCTATACGACATGAATGCTAAATAAACGGCCTAAGGGCAAAAAAGGTAATTCCAAGGGGGTGAAAAGAACCTACCCAAAACTTTGTCAAAATCACGAGCTCAGGCTCAAAAAATGTAAACTGTACATGTGCTCTATGTTTTCACCCTATTAGACTTGTTCCAAGAACTGGCTCATCTGACACAAAATGAATAAGGATTTTTTTCAAATGTTTCGGTCTCTACCGCTCAGGCATTCAACTTGGCTAAAAACTGGCTTAAATTGTATTCTTCTGTGTACTGTGATTGATCCCAAAGCTCCTCAAGTCCACCAAGGATGGCTTTTAGCCCTTTACCGCTACCTGGTACCTTTGATAACCCGTCAGTGTTTTCAGAACCCTTTGAAGTGGATGCACCCTGAAAAAACGCATAATGTTATGAGAAGGGTAAAATAGTCATTTTGGTAGAAATAAGATGAGGGTAATGTTAAGAGTTGTTACCTTTTTAGTATCTGCAGGAGTAAATAGATCAAGTAATTGGTCGGTGTTCATTGTTTTGAGACTAGCGTTTTCTGAGTTGATGACCGCATTGGCTACGGAGACTTTGAACTTTTGGAGGCTCATCACTTTCTCTTCCAAAGTTCCTCTCATTATGAGACGATGGACATTAACGACCTTGCGCTGGCCCAACCTGTGTGCTCTATCCATTGCCTGAAGTTGCACAGTATTAAAAAAAATGTTAAATCATCATTTGTCACCAAATTTCTATACTGGCAATGGTTGGGGTGGTTCCTTTTTTGGATATCAGTAACACCAGATAGATCAATTTAGAGGTAGTAAGATAGGCAAGTTGGGAGCATATAAATGGTTCATTTTCAGCAATGGTCAAAATGGGCCACACCAGGGTGGTGTTGGGTTTGACCCGCAAACACTTTTTACCATTTTTTATAAATGATTGATGGGTTAATTATGATGGCAAAGACAATTCAAAAGATTGTAACGCATTAGAAAGTAGATTATTTTCAACCCACTTGCCCGGAACCTGTTTGGTAAGTTAGAGCAATCCTGACCCACACATTCACAAGTAACTGATAAAAACGGCCACTTTAATAACTCATACTGTACCTGAAGATCCCGCATTGGATTCCAATCATGCTCCATGAAAACTAAGGTATCAGCTGATGTCAAATTCAAACCAAGACCACCGACTGCAAAAGACAAGAAGTTATTGATAGAACGCTATACATGGTCAAGCAATATATTTTATACACATACCCTAAGTCTCCAAGATCATATATAAACACAACTTACCATGTGTTGTTAAGAGCAAAACATCAATAGTAGGGTCTGAATTGAATGATTTGACAATGTCAAAACGCTTCTCTGGTTCAACTGATCCATCCAACCGCAAGTATGTAACACTGTTCATATGTACGCTTAATACTATCAGGACATAGAAGGCTATATATGCAATATGAAGAATTATGAATGGGTTGATGTGGGTAATAATATCTAAAACGGATCAAATAAGAAATAGCACAACACAAAATGGGTTGAAAGTCGGTCGTAGCGTATTGTTAGTAGATAGAACCTCCTAAATCAAATTATCCAAAAACTTACTGGAAGAATATAATTTTAATAATCATATTATCACATTGACTATTCATAATAACTTGTGCTTTCTGAACAAAAAGTTTCAGGTCGACCCGACTCCCAACTCGACCCATTTTGACCCGTACAAAAAGTTACCACTACCTTTTTCACCCTTTAACCACTGCCCATCTTGTCATGTTTAAAAGCCATGAAAGATACAAGTTAAGACGAAAGAAATACCAACTCACCTTTTCATATGAGCATGAAACAAGTCTTTCTCGATAATATCCAGCAGGGCCTACATAGATTGTGAAAATTAGAGTACATGGTTGAATGCATATATAAGAGACTGATGAAGGCGTGAGTCACATAATATAAACAAACCTTATGCTGTGCAAATATCAGGACTCGGTGCTGCCCAACACCAACTGAACCTTCAGCAGTCGATCCCTCAACACCAATGCCACACTCTTCCAAGATTTCCTGAAGAGCAACTAACTTGGGAGAGTGGTGCAGCTTATGGAGTTCTGCACTAACGTCTGAGCTTGTTGCGAAAAGATCAGGCAAAACACGTGGAAGTGAATCTTGAATTTTCCCACCTAGGACAAGTAAAGGATGACTGCAGAGTTTTAATAAAAATTGAAGTGCCTGCAAAGGAAGACACAAAACATTAGCTAATCGTGCTATAGAGGCAATTCGACCCATATACTGGTAAGCAGGCCAATTTAGATATACTTGTGTCTAAGGATCAAATGGGTAAAAGTTAAAATCGGTCAAAACAGAAGCAAAATGAACAGGTCAGAAGTCACCCAAATGTATAAATCTCCAACATCATTTTATTCAAAAATTAGTTTGTCATTGCTATAATAGAGTTTTTAGCTGAAACATTACCTGGAACACATGAGAAGATGCAGCTTTTCCTTCCCCTTCCACTGATTCTGTCTCGTTTGATTGAACTATGCCAGAAATTTCATCCTTTACATGTGAACCCGAAAACTGTTCATAGAGTTTTAATTGAACAGGACTCAAGTCACAGTATCTATCCTGAATTATTTTCTCAGGTAAATCCGTCAAGACTTCATCTTTCGTTCGTCGAAGAAGGAAAGGCATAACCTAAACAAACAAAATAGTAAGATCTCTTAGCTTAAACCAGAAACTATATGCAAACACATCACTGACAAATGAAAAGAAAAGAAAAGAGAAAATAAAACCTGCTTGTGCAACGCCCATGGCAAGTACACCTGCTTCGGCATCCTTGGCTGAACACTTAGAATCACGGGCTGCGACTAGCGGCTTCCCATAAGTTGCTTGGAACTGCAGAACCACCCCAATATTTTAGTTAATAGAAAACAGAAACTATACTCTTATAACTAGTTGAAGACTGAAACATACTTGTCTTTCGGTTCCAAGAAATCCTGGCATCAGAAAGTCAAAAAGAGACCATAGTTCCAAGACATTATTCTGCATAAAAGACGCCATGGTTTAATAACAAATAATTTTCAATTCAATGAAGAGATTCAACATATGAACATGTAACGAACCTGAATGGGTGTTCCACTTAAAATAAGACGGTGTTGGGCCTTCAGCTGTTTCACAGCAGACGTGATTTTAGACTTGGAGTTCTTGATTATGTGACCTTCATCCAAAATACAATAGTTCCAAAACAGCTCTTTCATATGATCAACATCTTTACGAATCACATCATAAGATGTTATAATGACATTATATTTCTGAAATTGTGACCGGAGTGTAGTACGGTCTTGTGAAGAACCAACATACTGGAGTGTAGTTATAACAGACGCATCAATGAATTTCTCTATCTCATATACCCAGTGTCCAACAAGAGTTGATGGACAAATAATTAATGATGTAGAATCTGAAACATTATTTGAAGCCCGGCGCTCTACAATATCAGATGCCACAATTGCTGAGGATTGTAGGGTTTTTCCAAGCCCCATATCATCACATAGAATTCCATGAAGGTTAAACCGCTTTAAAAATGCCAACCAGTTTATACCCTCTTGCTGATACCTATACACACAAGATCCATTCAGAAATAGATACAGTATATTTCCAGTACAAATTCAGAAAGAAGAAAAAAAGCTTTGAAAAACATGTATTTATTCTAAACAAAACTTATGAGGTCTCAAAAGTATAGTTTAATCAAGAACATCAGTTTCTAACGAACTTTGTTGTACTTGCAATGATTTTAATTGTGTACACATCAAGTGGAGATTAAAGGTGCAATTACAACCAATTTATATGGAAACTAATCAATTCAGATTGTATTTTACTGATAACTGGTCAAATATAGAAGAATTAGCTTAAAAGTTAACAGGTCAAGTGGGTTGAATGGTTAAGCAGGTCAAAACCCAGCCTATCATTTGAATTGCTTACAGGGCCCTAAATTGTATTTCTTTATAAAAATATCTTATGATAAATGAACTGTCATATTTTATTAAAAAACATTATTTTATTTATAAATCACATGTTTTGACATGTTACTTAAACTGTCCGACCCGCCCGTTTTGCCACCACCACTTAAATTCATAGATCAACATAGTCAAACAAGCTTAACTTTCTATATTTACCTTCTCAGGGTCACTTTCAACTCAGTCGGGACCTTGTAATCTTCAATATGTGAATTATCAACAAGTTGCTCCAAGAACTCTGCATCATCGGTACTTTTGGATAAGCTTTCACTTAAACCAGCAGGAGGAGGGACCCCACGAGCTAAAGGGAGAAGAGGTACGAGGGCAGCAAAACTATGTGTCACACTCCGTCTAACAGAATGATCAGAATCACTCATGCACCTTAGAAGAGGAACAACTAACAAACGTGCATAAGGAACCAGGTCTGTGCCCAGTCCCTGAACAAGTAAACTCATCAGCATCCCAGCTCCTTGTCTAGCATTAACGGATGTCATATCACCCAACATAGGGATTACATTCTCAATTATGGGTCCCATTAAGTTTACTGTCATCGATTTGGCCATTGATGTGATACACCTTGCAGCAGCTAATCTAACAGCAACATGAGAGTGACGTACACAATGAAAAACGCATGGGAGAAGTGTCATGAGTTGGGTTCTTAATGTCTCATCTAGTAAAGAACCAATAGAGCGAACCACCTGTATATTATTTATCAAAACTTGGGGGTCTTTGATAGCATCTATGGTTTGACATACATTCCCTTCATCTCCAGGAGGTATAGGCTTTAATACTTCAGTAAGACAGTCCCAAAGCTTAGGAAGCTTCTCAAACAATGACGAACCAAACTTATTGCATAAATGTTTCAGAGCAAACTCAGATCCTCGCCTACAAATAAATCCCTCAACTTTTGATCGGTCTTCATTACCAACCATGTGGACTTTGGGTTTTACTTTGGTAGAATTGCTTCCAAAGGGAAGGAGATCTTGCTCCTCAATAATCTCTATTGAAGTCAGTACTCCAGCTTGAGGAGTCTCGGAAGGATCCAAACATATTAAACCACAAAGGTTCTTAACTAGTTTGTCATTGGGACCAGGCTTACGTAAAACACAATGATATATAAGCTCTGCAAGGGAGTCAGCTGCCATAGTTTGTAGTGCTTCCTCCTTCAAAATGAAGAAACGTATTTATAAAAGAACATATACGGATCCAGTAACTAAAATTAGATAAATCTGTATAAGAAGAATACCTGCTCTCTCTTAATTGAAGCCATCAAAGGTAATATAATCGGATTAAGCTTTGCAGGAAGCTCAGACATCCAAACAACTGCAGCAGCGCCCAAGGCCGTTACAGTAACATGCAAATTGCTCTGTAAATTTTAAATACGTGAGAGAATATAGATATGCAAAATTTCATAAATAAATTAAACGGAAACAAACCTGAACACATTTTAGGTAGCCAGAAGTGGTCAAAAGTCTCTGCTTTATAGACTCTACTTCATCAATACTGTTCTTCCCAACTGAATCTTCCCCAGAGGCACCATCATTACTTGGCACGGGCAATTTCGATGCAAATGATATTGCGTCATCAGGAGTCAAGTTATCAACATCCATGGGCATGGGCATGCCACATGATTCAAGTACACTAACGAGCTGAGATGCCTCGTTTCTCATTTTCTCATATGTTCTAGAAAGTTCAGCATAAGGAAGTCGTGAACCTTTCGTAGGGAATGAGGGGTCTGTACATGTCAGCAACTCCAACAACCTGCTCTTGAGGGTTTCATAGTTGCTTCCAGAAAGGCCTCTGCTTCTCATCTCTTTGAACCAAGAAATTAGAACCATTGAAGCCACCTGCCGTTGAACTCCAGATAAAGAGGTAATGGCTTTCCATAAAGGATCAAAAATGTACTGATTAGGAGTTTCATGCAATTTGGCTGCTAGAATTCCTAATGCTGTTGATGTAACTATTCGGGTATTTGTAACCGAAATTTCACTATCTGCACCCACTATTATTTTAACCGAACTCATAGAAGAATCTCCATTTCTATCATAAGAAACGCTTCCTTCTGCAGAATCTGACACAATGTGTGTGTAAAGACCGTTTTCAAGCTTCACAGCTCTCATTTTTGCTGCAGCTTTGAAATGACTTTTTCTAGGAAGTGCAAGAGGCCAGAACATTTTCGTAGCATCCAGTGGTGATCCATAAGGCGTAGTTATAAGTTCTATCCAAGATGCCATGTATGATCTTGCAGCAGCTTCCAAGTCCTTCACTGGGCACTACCATCAATTCAAAAGGAACTTTAGCAAATTCAAGACATGTTCCACAACAAAATTAATTGAAATTACTATCTATATAAACCATGCATCATGGGCAAATACTCACCTCGAGAAGCAGCCTCCAGACCCTCTCTGAGCAATGTAAAATTTCCTGATTCGATTCAAGTAGAAGATTCTGGAAAACAATTCTAAGGGTATCAACCAGTATGAAAGAAGGCCAAAAGGAGCTAGAAGATACAGAAATACTCCTTCTGTATTCAGCTTCAAGCAACCGCTCCTGCACGTATAACTTAGTTATAAAGACTACCAAAAAGTTGTATATGTTTATGTTACAAACTTGGGCCTAGTAATCTATATAAAGCATTTGGAAAGTCAAGATGTAGATGAAAGGAGAGAACAGCTTACCAATGTTCGAATGGCTGAATAACGAACAGATGTGATACTATGCCTCATAAATGGCCACAACCGTGGAGCTAATGTTGACAGCATGTAGGGGTTTTCTTGAAAATTCACTGCGTGTGCAATATCATTAGTAGAAACAATCTCATTCAGGTCAAGTCCTTGATTTCCTTCCTGGGCTGTAAACATCCTAGAAATCATCTCTTCCTGAGAATATACCTCTGCTAGTAGATTCATCACACTGTAACATACGAAAAAATTTCTTTAGTACACTTGTCGATAGCCAACTAAATTGATAAGTGCATTCCATATAAATTGATAAGGCATCTCTGCTAGTAGAATCATCCTATATAAATGTGATTCTAACATTCCATATTCAAGCAATGAAATCAAAAGGCAATCACTTTTCAACTGTGGTGATTTTAGGTTTAGGGTTGGTACAGTTTTATAACTTTATCCATCTTATTCCACGTAGATGTTCATATAAAAAATCGAATTCTCATCAAAGAAAAGTTGACCTGACGAAATAAAAAGATTACCTGCTAGTGGATGGGCTCAAATCGTCCAGGTCAAGCAAGATATCCCACAGTAGCATCACAATCGAATGCAACATTTGTCCACTAAGTGAAACAATGGCACGTGCAGTGGGAATTAAGGCATCAGCAGCAACTGCTCTTACATCATCATCTGGATCCTCAAGACCAGCTTTACAAGCAGGAAGGACACGACCAAGCAAATCAGGAAGCATTTCCTGTTTTATTCAATCAACATATCAACACTAGCTCAATTGGTACAAAGCGACACGGATCTTAACAAGAACATAATTTGAACTAGGTATGTTTCATGCAGATAGTCAAGAAAAAGTATTATGATGTTTGTGGCCATGAAAAGAGTACCTGACGCACGGCAACCAAATATTTGATGCCCAAAAGGCTTCCATGGCGAATCTCCCACTCTGGTCTACGCTGGAAGAATCAGCAGAAGAAATCAGCAGCATGAACCAATAAGATATAACAGAAATAACAAAATAAGCATTCAACAATTGGACCACAAAGCTTAAAAATTATATTTAAAAAAAAGTCAGATGTGATATTTACCTGCATTTTCAGCAAAACATTCAGTGTCTCATGAACTTGCAAAGGAGGCATGTACTTGAGAACTGCTCCTAAAGCCTGCGCACAAGTTTCACGTACTGGAGCAACAACCTGATCAGACACATAGTCTCCAAAGCTGCAAATAATGGCAAATGAATCTCTTTGTGTAAATTGTGATTCTTAAAAGATCTAAGTCAAAAGAAATGATTATCAACAAATATATACCGGTCTAGTGACAGCACACACAAGAAACGAATCCCACAATCCTGGAGAAGTTCTGAGTTTTTGACTGACGAATTCCTAGCCCTTTTAATCAAGTTAACAAGCTCACTATTTTGGGGAAGACCATCCAATATATCTACCTTCTCCACCAAATCTTTATTATCACAATGATTTGCTGCCTGTGATACGTCAGAAGCTTGAGTCGGTGGGTAACTGTCCATACTTGATTGAGGCTCAACTTTAACAGAGCTTACGACTATTTCACCATTTGTCTGTTCAACAGACATACTGTTTCCATTATCTGCAACCATTTTATTCATATCTAAGGTAGCATCATTAGTGGTGGAGACAAAGTCTTGCATCAGGTCAAATGATGCATCTTCAGACTTCTGCCTTTTAAGATTTGGCTCGCTTTCTTCTGTTTTCATTTGCATATTCAAATCAATTTCCCGTTCTCTCTTTACAGCACTCCCCAATTTATCTTCAGACTCGGTTTGTACTACGACCTCACAGTTGTTGCTGTCTGACGTAAGTACCCCCGCACAGCCACCTTGATGTGTCAAGATTTCCCTTAAAGCCATCACACTTCCATGCCGCACCTCCCAAACTGGAGGCATTAGTTTAAAATTCCATACATTAGCAGGATACAGGATAGCAAATAACAAACAGTACATGAGTTTGGCAGCAGCTTACCAGGATCAAAGATATCAAGTATGAGTTGTTCGACAATATTATGGAAAGGCCAGGTTCCATCTTTTTCTTGCTCACCGTTGTCTTCATCAGGAATAGCATCCTGAAACACCTGTGTGGATATTTGAAATGAAACGTTTAGAATTTGATATAAATAATGAAAATAAAAACAGTAAATTTAACATCCATTACCGAACTGGAAGGTGGTACATCTGGAGACATTCCTTTAGGAGAAATCAATTCTTTAGTGTTTGAGCCGTCAGGTTCTCCATCTTTAGACCAACCTTTGGTTTGGTCTTTTGAATTTATTTTGGCTTTGCGCTTCAAGAGATTCCGTTCACGGGCACTTGGCCTCCTTGGTCTGTATCCAGGCACCACGTCTACAACAAACTGCTGGACGTTACGTCCAGTTCTTTGTAGGTAAAATGGAGGAGGTGCACCACTTCCAGTGTTATTTGTTTTATGCATCATAAGATCTTCATCTCTTATCATATCATTTACATCCATGAACTGCTCACACCCATCCATCCCTGCATACGTATAATCAGATTTAAGAAGTACGAACATACACAAACAGAAAGAACAAAAAATAAACTGATGTCAAATACTTCAGTTTTAACTGAAACAAATGGTCACACTAGAAAAAGGGCTACACGACTTGGCAAATACAAATAACGAGGCAAAAAAATTCATGACTTACCTAGCCGCCGTTTTAGATTTTGTTTTTGCTTGGCCCTTTCCTTTGGGTTGTTGGAAAAATCACTTGCAAGCTCAAATTCCTGAAACATAATAACATCAAGACTGCATAAATCCACATTATATGTATGAAACAGATAGGACCCTATAGCAAGTTTAAGCTAGAAGTTTTACCTGTCCACCAGATGCCAAAAGAGCCCCAAATTCCAACACTTTAGTGAGTTCAAAACTGTTCAATTGAAAAAATAAGACAAGGTTAAATTGATAACTCAAATGGGAGTACAACCAGTGTATGCGGGGAAGCAAGAATAACCTCTGAAATGAAGTGCTTGCACTTATTTTGGGCTGAGACTTTGGACACACAACCACATCCTCAACGGAACAATTTATGCAAGCCTCCTTCATCTTGGCCTCAACAAGATTATAGAGTTCCATCACGGATGAATGTTTAAAGCACCCAGCAATTGCTCCAATGGCATGAGCAGCCGCAACTCTAGTATCCCAGTTTTTGCTACGAAGGTACTGTGACACCTGAAACACGCAAGTAGTTGGCCAGATAAATAGCAATGCAATGACAACTGGCATAGACGCGTCCAAAGTTCTGAACTTGAACTAGATAGCGAAAATGGAAACTGCTCTTTACGATTCTAAATCTGAATAGAATGGGTACGGCAAAATACACACCTTTTGTAGCAGAGAGCTCAAATCCTGAGGATGTAACTTCGCAATCTCCCCAATCTGGCGAGCTGCCGTGAATCTTGTGGCTTGTGTCGAACCAGCTTAGACATGGTTAAGATTTACAAGTAGCCAGCACAAACATAAAAATATACACATTTATTGTAGCTGTGAATGTTCTGATTCAATATCCACGTAACTAAAATATACACATTTCATATAGTTACCAACATATCGCTTTTCATTTCATATTTTCACAAAATCCACATATAAACAATACTACCGGTCTACCACATGTAGATAAAGATAACTATATAAATAAAGGATACTCTCCAATAAAGTTAGGAGCCGTTGAAGCCGAGAGGATTGTTGCGCCATAACTCTTATTAACTATATAAATTACAACATCAATCATTCTAATCCTGAAAAATCAATAATACTAACAATAAACATACAACTTTTCACTGCCGAGCCAATTGATTTCATTCCTTTAAATACCTACAAAAACACAAAATTTGCTCAATCACCAGATTAAACGAATTGAACCCAACAATTAAACAAAAACGAAAACACAAATAATAAAAGTAACAAGTTTTAACTGGCATTCAGCAACACTTAACAGCATTTCTAAAGAGCAATACACACACGCTTTTGTTCACTTAGGTTAATGAACTTAAAAAACACGACATTTTAGACTAACTTATAAGAACTATACGTTGAGATCACCAACTTATTAAACATGGTATTTAGGTCACTCAGCTTATAATCTAAATGGATGTCACTTTTTGTAAGTTTGGTGACATAAGGGGTGTTTTGTGCAATCTTATTCTTCGGTTATTTTTGGAACTTATGGGCTCATACAAGGTTATTATGTCATAATGAAGGGGTATTTGTTTAAGCTTATATGTGGGCGTAGGAGTTTATTTGATTTCGTCTTTTTATTTCATAAGCCAGAATTTACTGGTTTATTTTGAGACTTATGGTATTATATAAACTTATTGTGATATAATAAGCTTATATATAAGTCTCAAAATACACTCGAAGATTGAGGCTTATGAAATAAAAGACGAAATCAAATAAGCTCCTAAGCTCACATATAAGCTTAAACAAACACTCCCTAAGTTTCCAGAAAAAAATGTGTTAATGAAATATAAGGCGAAAAATATGCTTGAACAAAGACCCCTACGTGAGCAAAAATCGCAAAGTTGAGTATTTACCAGCATTTCTAAAATAAGCACAAAAAATGAGCTTACGAAACATAATCCCAAAACCAAATAATCCATAAGCCGACTATATAAGCCGAAACAAACACCCCCTAATTGTATTACGGGGGTGTTTGGGTTAGCTTATTTATCTAGCTTATGGGCTTATATTTGAACATGGAAAAGCCGATAAGCTCACTCTTTGGAGTTTATGACGTTTTCATCTTCATCTTATTGGCTTAGGCCAATAAGGTCAAGTTAATAAGCTCTAAAGAGTGGGCTTATGAGCTTTTTCCATATTCAAATATAAGCCCATAAGCGAGATAAATAAGCTAATCCAAACACCCCCTACCATTCAGTTGATTTCATTCTATAAAAAAAAAAACAGAATTTAACCTCGATTCCCGGATCAATCAAAACAACCATAAAATAAACAGCATTTTTAATCAATGGTAACACATCAGCGTGACGTAAGCATTTAGCTTAATCCATAAATTAACAGCATTCTTGATTTAAGAAACCTAATCCATAAATTAACGATTTTTAACCGAATTAACCGTGACGTAAGCATTCTAGGGCTAAAAAAAACAAAACTGAAAAACGGTTACCTTTATTAGGGTTATCTTTTTTATCTTCAGAATTCAATTGAGGAAGGTGATAATAATAATAATTAGATTATTATTATATGTAATAGATAATAAATAGTGACGTCATCGATTTCTGTGTGTGTGTGTGTGAAGAAGGAGGAGGAGGGTGAAGAAGAATAAGGGTTTGTTCGAATTGGAATTTTTGATTTGGGGAAGAAGATGATAGATAACTCAATGTATGGGGGTTCTTTTTATAAACTTTTTTTTATTAAATCATACGACGTCGTTTTGGGGAATTGGTTGGTTTGGCTAAAGTGTTTTGAATAGACTTTTTTTCTTTTTTGTGGCTTTTGACCATGAATTAAATTAAATTCTTGCAAACAAATTATGTTTTTAACTTTTAAGTAATGCCGAGCATAGACCGTGGACCGGACAGAATCGTGAATCGGATCGATCGGAACGGATTAAATATATTTTGGTATGGTCTTCGGTTCATCTTTTTCATCAATTTTGGTTTCGGCCCGGTTCGATGTTACGCAAAACCTGTCAACATGATTTGTTGGATCGGATCTGGCTGATGAACCGGATCGAACACCTTTCGGTTTGGTTCTCAGACCGATGTTTTAGCTCAAATCGGTTTTCGTTTGGTCCCGTTTTTGGACCGTGCTCAACCTTAGTTTTAAAGGCTATGTTTAAGAAATGGAACTATGCAAAATTTGATACTACTTCCGGTGGTAGTTGTGAATAGTTATTTGTAAAGGGAATTGATTTGCACACTTTGGAGATTGATTGGGACACTCCAGTTATGCATTAAGTATTTATACATTATTAAACGTTCTGCTTTAACTGATTGTACCTTGAGTGTGCAAATCATTAGCCATTTGTAAAGTGTGAGGTTTATTTGTTTTGCAACAACATAACTGATACAAACAATTATTGCCAAACATTTTAACTATAACCCTTATTGGTAGGGGTGTCATTCGGGCTGACTCGACCCGAACCCGACCCGAACCGAACCCGACCCGAGCCAATTCGGGTCGGGTCAATCGGGCTCAAAAATATATTCGGCTCAATCGGGTCAACCCGAATTGACCCGAGTTTTAAACAAGGTCGGGTTCGGGTATATTTTTTTAGCCTTGACCCGACCCGAACCCGACCCGAACCCGACTAACCCGGTTCAACTACACTTTTACAATGTAAAATACTCGGGTTGACCCCGAACCCGAATTGACCCGACCCGATTGACCCGACCCGAGTTGACCCGAACCCGAATTGACCCGACCCAAGTTGACCCGAACCCGAATTGACCCGACCCGAGTTGACCCGAACCTGGCCGGGTCAACCCGAATAACACCCCTACTTATTGGGCATAGATAACAAATTCAAAAAATTGTTATCTTAGTAAAAAGATAAAAATATGTTACAATAACCATTTCAATTTATAGGTGTTTACGGATTAAACAAGTAATTTGTACTTTTTTTTAATGACATATTGATTTACAATGACATCCAAGATAGATGATTGTACACAAGTTACTTGTGAAGAAACCAAAATGCTCTTTCAATCAGGCATGGTGGTGGGTAGTGAAGGGGTATCAGCAGCTAAACCCAAGATTGCCAGCATGTTAAGCTAACCACAACCCACTACCGTTCGGGGTCAAAAGGCTTTCTAGGTTTAACATGCTAGTACCAAAAAATATGACATATGTACGGGGTTATTAGCAAGCCACTAACCAATTTATTGATTAAAGACATCTTCTCATGGAATGAAGAAGCAACAAAGGCTTATGTCGACTTGTTCTGATGCACGCCAAGCCTTTTGTCACATCTATGGCCTAGGCTTAGTGGATTTGTGCTCATTTTTGTGCATATATGGTTGTATATGATCTACCATGTTGCATATTGTTGGAATCACTCCTAACTTGTATTTCAAGTGTTAGTAATTAATATGTAATAGGTTGCATAAACTAGGATTTTATGTTTGTATTAATGGCAAGGCTTATGTAGAAGCCCATGAGCCTTGGCCCAAGCCCAACAATGAAGGAAGGGACTAGACATGTTGCCCTAGCTCCCTTCCCCTATAAATAATGTTGTAAACCTTCATTTGAAGGTTGGTTGTTCACTTCATACTACCTACGCATAACCTTTCTATATTGTCGTGTGTTTTGTGTGTTCAACCGATCATCTTTACCTCTATTTCTTACATATTGATCCTTGTGTTAACTTATGGTGACCTAACAGTGGTATCAATCGTCATCTAGTTGGGTGAAACACTTTTGTTTTTAAAGTTTGGTTTCTATACGCGTGGGTTTTAGCGAGTTAAACTTTCATACGCTTAGCACTTTAGTTTTTACACTTGTAAACTCAAGATTCTTTTGGTTTAAGGTTTATTTAGTGTTAAAGTTTAAGTTTTTTGCATCAAGTTTTAAACTTTACGCGTGTAGATTAGTGTTTAAGCTTGGTTTAGTTCGTGTATCATTTCTTACGCGTAAAGGTGAAAGTGGTTTTAGAACATCAAGTTTCAAACTTTCTTGTTGTTTTGGTGCTTTTGAAGCTATTTCATCATTAAAATCAGGTTACAAAACACTTTTGGGCATAAAAATCAGTTTTGGTAATTTTTTGTACTTTCTATGCCTAGTAAAACCCTAGTTTTACGCGTAAGGTTTATATCCTAAGTCTGTCTACACCTAAACTATTCCTACGCTTAAGGATTTCTGCATTTGATCTTCGAAGTTGTTGGTTTATTCAGTGTTTTCTTGCTTGGATAAGCCTGAAAACACTTCGACTTGTGGATATCTTTTACACTTGGATAAGTGTAAAGGATTTTTAGGTAAAACCTAGTTTTACGCATAAGCATAAAAGCTACGAGTAAACACTTTACGCCTAAGTTATTCTTACGATAAGTTCATCTTACGCCTAAGGTAATCTTACGATAAGGTTCTTACTATTAAGCCTTTGCTTTACGCCTAAGCCTAAGTTTTATCTAAAGTTTACGAGTAAGCGGTTTCTATGCATAAGCTTTGTCTACGCGTAAGAAGGAAATTACGTGTAAGGGTTCAATCTACACCTAAGCTGGTTTTCTACGCCTAAGTATACTTCATCAACAAACTCAAGTTTCATTCGACTGCAAAGATCCATCCTTAACACAAGTGTCAAGATGTCTCAACCACCATACTCTCACTACTTTCCTCATGAGTATCCTCAACAACAACAACAACAACAACAACAACAACAACAATATCAATAATATCCTCCACCATCTCAACAACAATTGCAACAATTTCAACCACCATCTCAAATGTACTTTCCTCAATGAGCAAACCCTCTTCACCACAAATGCCTCAACCAAACCCTCGTCAATAAGGTCAACATTGTAACTACTTCCAATATCATATTCCCGCCAAGTATGCTATGAATGTCACAACGCAAAAGGAATCTTCTTGGTTTGCAAAGATGTGTGAAGCTTTAAGTTGTCAAAAATCCATTCATGAAGCTGGATCCCTTGATAGACCTCGAATGCTCACTCCCGAAAACTACGATCGAATGGGTGATAAGGTTTTTAGGTTTTGTGATCTCAAGAAACCATATGGTAAGTTTTGAAGAAGGTCATACTGAAGGTCCTTTCGGATGCCTACTATCACTATACCCGGAGATCCAACCGCCAATCCACCAAGAGATGATGTTACCAACGTTGTCACCTCGATCAACTTACTCTCGACCAAATTCTTCACCTAGAAGGCGATGAACTTGCAATGCAATATATCCTTTTGGGTCTACCCAATCCGATACTTTGTAGTTTTGATGCTCAGAAGACTGCTAAAGCAATGTGGGAGCACATTCATCTTCTCATGGAAGGCACTGAACTCAATCAAGAAGACATGGAATCCAAAATTTATTTAGCATATGAAAACTTCATGATTGAACCTGGGGAGTCATTAGAGTCATACTATCATCGGTTCTCAGACATCATCAATGACCTAGACAAACATAATATCATTATGCCAAGGATTGCAATCAACACAAAGTTTTTGAGCTGTCTTGGTCCTGATTGGGAGAAGTACGTTACATTCATCCGTCAAGTAAAGAATCTTCATCAGTCTACTTACGGATTGTTGTTTGGCTATTTGAAGCACCATCAAAAGGAAGTAGACAAAGGAAAAATCATCCATGGAGTCCATGCTTCTCCATCACTCCCGGATAATCAAATTCTTGCTTTGTACACTCAAGCATGTTATCCTCAATTTCCGACCTTGCCAACTGTCTTCACAAATCCTCCACAACCAACTGCTCAGACACACCATATGATCCATCACAAAGAACAATCACAAGAAACTCAATTGGTTCCATACAACAACAACAATGATCAAGCACTCTACGATGAATCAAATGAGGATTTGAAGCCTTCGATGCATTGAATCAAGGATTTGTCATGATTGCTAGAGCCTCTGGAGATTCGCAAACAAATCCAACAATCGCATTCGTACCTCCTCAAACACAAGAAATCAAGTTGTTGTTAACAATGGAAGAGTTGAGGTTCAGAACCGTGGAAATGGTCGTTAGATGGGTAGTGGTCAAGGGTTCAATGACTATAAGGTCAGGTAGCACTGGTAGTACCGAAGCACCTGGAGCACTCATAAGTATCCAAAGAGGCATCCAAGCTTCAAGAAAGAGTCCCATTTCGGATAGCTCGTCCTAATGTCAAACCGAACCTATTCCGGAAGGCGGAGATTCAAGCAACGAGTCAAGAGGTGGTTTACTACTCAAAGCGCAACAGAGGAAACATCCTCGCCAATGTCGTAAGACAAACCACCAAGTCCCCAATCGACAAAGGAAGAAACCGGTGATCAAGAAGAAGAGGAAGATATCGATGAAGATCTGGACCCAAAGGATGAACAACAATACCACAAAACTCTTAAGCATCGAGGATAGAGCATGTTGCTAAGGAATTCAACCTTCAAGAAACGAGAGGCCTGGAGGTTCCAGTGGTGGGCTCTCATCACACCAGTTCTTGATGCGGTTAATCAACCCGATAAAGGAACCGGTGCCACCACTAAGAATCTCTGAGCAGAAGAAGCAAGAGTATGAGGTTCCGTTCGACTTTGAGGAAGACGAACAGGAAAAGACAGAGAAGATCACAGATGAAGATGTGGAGAAAGTGGCTAAGGAAAAGGCTGATGAAGAAGCTCGGGCTAAAGCTGATGAAGAAGAAAGGATTCGACTTGAAGCTGACAGCTACATCCAAGACAATCGTGAACACAAACCTGAACAATCTTCAGAGCCACCTCAAGACCCATCCACAACTGAATCATCATCTCAATCCTCACCACCACCATCAAAAGAAACAACCAGATCATCATCCAAGTCGGTCAAGAAACCAACTGATACATGGGCATCTCGTGCCAAGACCAAAATCTAAAAGGTCGTTAAGCAAGTAAGAAGACGAAACGTGGTAAACAAAAGGTTGAATCTGCTTGCTGACAAGGTCAATCTACTTGGTCAATAGATGAACAATTTTATTGAGGAGAGAGACCAGATCAAGCAATTCCTCAACAGAGACATAAAAGGAGAAATGGACGAGCGGATTAGGGACTATACTCATCATTTCCTCCAAACTGTCCTCGAGTAACTAAAGAAATGTTTGCAAAACAACTCTCCCATATCTCAAGACACCGTCGGCAAACAATTACAACAACACGGTGGTTATGCAAACCCACCGATTCGACCTCCTAATGTCATCAAGGCGATTTGATTTCACGGTGATAATGCGATGTCTCCTCGATCTCCAACTTTCACATCGATGAATCAAAACTCTTTGAAGCATTGCTTGCATATCAACTGAAGACAACATGCAAGGACGCAGCTGGTCAGGAAAAGCGACCAAGAGATGATGATGACACGAACAAAGACCCAAATGCTAAACGTCCAAAGAAAACTGGCGAGTCATCATCATCCATGCCACCACCACCACCAAAGACCACCTCCACTACACCAGCATCTCAAAAGATTTCTACATCTGATAAACCTCGGGAGTCTGAGTCACCACCACCATTGGAGAAAACTGGTGATCACTTTGAATACACCGATGGTGATGACGAAGAAATTCCCGTTCCCCAGCAACAACCCTCATCTCCACCATCAACTAAGCAGCAACCAGGACCATCATCCAAACCAAAGAAGAAGAGATCCACTCGCCGTCTCCGGTTAGATGAAGATGACACGCAGAATATGAATGGTTTAGCAAGCTTGTTGATGCCACACTCGATTACCGGAAGGCCAAGAACCAGTGGTGGTCGCACTATGGAGCATGTAAAGATTATCCGGGACAAGTTCAAGGTTAAGAAGATGACGAAGGGAGCTTCACGGATCAAGAATGATGCATTTCAACTACTAAAGACACTCAGCAGTATTATTGAAGTCGAATACCATCTAGACAACATCGCTCGAGCTATGTCTAACAACATTGACTGGCTCAACCCCGAATCGAACATTGACTTCACAAGAAAGGATAAGACTCCATAATATACTGACTGGACCAAACCGTTGCCAACCATTGGCCGACCAGAGCAACCCAAGATTCCCTACCAATACTTCTTCAACAATGACTTAGAATTTCTTTAGCACGGTAGCGATATCAGCAAGAAGTACGCTACATCACTCACCTTCAACATCCCAGCAACAGTCTTCTCCAACAATGTTGCCATCGAAGAAGAAGCCGCCAGAATGTTAGTTGACAAAGTGGTAGATTATGATATTGATGCTATGTATGGCATTCATCATTGGCCAGAAAGGAGAAGACTATACTACAGAAGCTGCCAAGTTTTAAAGTCAAACAAGGAGGTCTTTAGTGATAAACGGATCATTGCTATCATGAATGTCACTCTGGCTACAAAGTGGGATTACTCATTCCTGAAGGAGATCAAAGTTAAACGCCAACATGAGCAAGAATATGACTTTACCGAAGCTGATTTTCCGAGGTTGTAGCTCAACGACATCGAAGACATGTACCTTGCTAAGGTACAAGGTCGAATGAGACAATTCTCCACCAACATTCAGCCCAAAGACATCACATCCTTGTTGATATTCATTCAAAGCGAGTGATCCAGAACGTGTCAAGATCTTCAACTTTGTGGAATCTTACCGAAACAAGTCAACCTCATAAAACCGTTGCTACACTTTCCGACATAAACCAACTATCTCGAAGACACCATTTTGAAGAAACCGTTTGAAGTTGTTTACCGCGATGAACTTCACCACAACCGCTTCATGGCGTATAAACGAGGTTCACAAGTTCGCGATCACACGTTGAAGTTGGTTCGTGATGGGTTAGCGTATCGGTTGAAGGACATTCAGCAAGAAGATAATCATGAGGCTAGATGAAAGATTGTTTCATCGGGATTAGATGCGGAGGTTGGAAAGCTTTGTGGGTGGAAGAGAGAGTTTCTCGCTTACGGGTTATCAACGTCAAGAGAGAACTCCTGGTCTTATTGAATGATAGTCGGTACTCTTTAAACTATTTTTGATTGACATTTGGATTGTGTGATTTGTATATTGACAATGGCTTGCACACATAACAAGTGTACAACCCGTACTTGTAATGAAAGGACCACGTAGTGCGCGATTGCCACAATCCTTATAAAAGGAGCGAAAGCTTCTTACTTTTGAGTAAAACTAATCAAAACTTTAATCATTTTTAAAGTTTTGCTCAAAAGAACAAGTAATTCCCCTTGTGTTTTCAATACCTCTGTTAGGATTTAGTAAATCCAGTTATTAAAGTGTCGGTCACCTCAAGTATATGTAATCGTTAGAAAGCTCGTAGTCGTAGTTATTTTATGTTAAGTAGTATTTAGTTAAGTAACACCGTGGAGGACGGACGGTCTTTACCCACCTGTATGCACGATCCACACCCGTAGGTGGCGTTTTATGAAGATATAAATACCCTCTACCTCCCAAGGTAGAGGGTTGGAGCTCATAATAATACTTTTACTTTCTCTCACTAAGTTCCCAAACCTCTAACTCTTTCTCTCTAAAACCCAAGTTATACGCCTACTTGTAATCATGATTTGATGTGTTTGTGAAATCCAATATGTTACAATTGGTATCAAGAGCTATGGTTTGATCATCTCTTACATATCCTTGGATTTCTAGTGGTTTTATATGATTTTGAGTTTGAAAAGTTTAGTGGTTTTGCATCATTGGATCATTTCTTGTGTTAAAGTTTGAATTTTGAGTGTACTTTTGTGTTTAGAATCATTGTAAGTGCTTGGGTTTTGATTTGGAAAGCTTGAATCACTGTGGTTGAGCTTGTTTTGGATTGAAAAGGGTTGTGTTTAAGTTTTTCTTCCTAGCGACTTGGTTCTCGGATAAATTTTCTTCATAGCGACTTGCTTTGTTAGTTGGTAGCGACTTGTAGTTGAAGTGGTAGCGATTTGAGCCCTAGCGACTTGTCTATTGAGACAAGACGACAAACAGTACAAAGTAGTGGAGACACCACTTCGGCTAGCGACTTGTCTTTATTATTTCTAGCGACTTGTCTTTGTTGTTACTAGCGAGTTACTCTTTAGCGACTTGACGTCTCAGCGAGTTGTTCCTTACCGACTTGTCTACTTAGCGAGTTGTTCTTTAGCGACTTGTCAGCTTAGAGATTTGTTGTTTTAGCGACTTGTGTTTAGCGACTTGTGTAGCGACTTGTGTCTAGCGACTTGATTCACAGCGACTTGAGCCTTTAGCGAGTTGCTACTTAACGACTTTGTGTCTTAGCGACTTGTCTTCAAGGGTTATAGCGACTTGGTTGATTTTGTTTCTAATACGGTTTTCTTGATTGGTAAAATCCGTGAAAGAATATATTTCTCGGTTTAATCACGAGTTTTAAAATCCTGAAATCAGAATCATGTCTACCATCATACCTACAATCATCTCTTCATGGTCGAGGACGTTCAAGTAGTGGATCGATACTGCCCACCTATGCTTGACAAACCGACTATGACTCATGGGCTCAACGAATTAGGTTGTCTTGTTTGGGAAAAGAAAATGGAGTCAACATTCTCAAGTCAATTGATGAAGGACCGTATCAAGTTGAGACAACCAGAGACATACTGACATCGCCGATGGCACGATGATATTAGGACCGGACGGACCTAAAATGTATGATGAACGATCGATAAGGAAAAGAAGAGATACAATGGAGACATCGAGATTCTAACATCATACTTGAGGTTTACCTAAGGACATTTACAAGTCGATCAATCACAACATCAAGCTAAGGCGGTTTGGGACAATGTCAAGATGCTTCTCTTGGGTTCGAATTAACCAAGGAAGACAGAGAATCACAATCAGATGATGAATTTGAGCATTTTAAGATGAAACCGGAAGAAAGTGCCTATGAATATTACGTGAGATTCCACAAGCTTGTAAATGACATGAGTAACATCAAAATGACCATGCCAAATATTCAATTGAACTCAAAATTTGTGAACAACATGAATCCGAATGGCACAAATTTGTCACCTCTGTAAGCTAACCAAAGGATTCAAGAACACCAACTATGAGCAATGTATGCCTTCCTTCTCGAATAAGAGGCATGCTATGTTTGAAACGAAGGATTCTTGAGCAGTTCAAATCTAAACAGGGAGAAACAAGTTCATCAAATGATTCAACGACCTTTTACACCAATGTTGGAATTACCACCAAAGCTTCTCAAGTCATACCCATGGGTAATGGTAATTACAAGCTCATTCCCGATCCAAGATATAAGCCTCAGACTCAAACACACTCATGGAAAACTTCATCAATCAACTGCCTCTCATGGTTAGTCAAAATATGAATTCCACTCACACACCAACAATAACCTCGTAACAACATCCAATCCACACAATCAAGCTCATGTCAAAGATGGTAAGGTAGTGGTGCGAATGTGCAAGGAAGACGGTATGAACAAGGAATGATTGGAGCAAAGCTATGGTAATCTTGGAATAGGTGGAGGATATGGCTAATCGTAATCGAGGAAGAACCGCCAATCAAGCGGCAAGCAAAGCCAATCAAATGCTACAAGCGTGGTGGTGAGGACATATTGCAGGAACCGCGCATCTCCAAAACGTCCGAGAATGCAGAATACTTCGTAGACAAGATGTTGCTTGTGCAAGCTCGTGATAATGGAGCGACTTTGGATGAAGAGGAGTTGTTGTTTCTGCGTAAGAAGGAATGCTAAGACATATGATGTCGATGATGGATGAGCAACCCAATTCGTAAAATAGGTCACAATCATCAAAATGCCTTTCAAGTTGCGATCGTGATGCATTTGATTACGATGTCGATGATGAACCCATCGCCCAAACAATCTTCATGGCTAGCATCTCACCTATGGTCTCTCCAAAGGTCTCTTCACCACAACAAGTTGGACCATCCAAAGAATCAATCATCTCGGAGGTATTAAAACTATACGATGAGGTGGATGAGCAAAAGATACATGACGTAAGTACAATCTCTTGAAACTTATGAATCGATATTGATAATGAGGTAATAGTAATACCGTCCTATATGATCAATATGACACAAAGTGAAAGTGAGATTGTACCAAGTGATGTATCTTCGCATCAATAATGACTATGTTTTTGATGAATACACCGCATGCCTCGATGATTCTGTTATCTCGAACCGAATGCCTATAAAGAATAAGTTGCTATTTATGAATAACGTGCTAAGTTTGAGTTAACTAGCCGTGAGCAGGAAATGGATGACCAAATGCGTACAATTATTAGAAAAAGTAATTTTAGAGAAGAAGTGTTAAAACAAGAGTTAAACTCTTTACAAGAAAAGCTTTCTAAAACTATTAAGCAAAAGCAAGAGCTTCAAGATAATGTTAAAGTGCATAAACAAGAGTTTATTGGTAAGGAATCAAAACTTTTGAATGACTTTTCTAATCTAAAAACTTTGAAAAACAAGCTTGAAAATAAGTTGTACGTACAAGGGAACACCATTCAGATTGCTCACATGATCACTAAGCATAGAGTTTTAAGCGATAAGCACAGTATTCCCCTGGTAGAGGAACCAAATCCAGAGTATTGCAAAAGAGCTAAAGCTTTCCATAAGACTGTATATGATGGTAATGAGATCCTTAAGCCTAGGCAAACACCTTCATGTATTGGAAGTACGGAAGAGGATAGAAAATTAGAAGATGCCTCTAGGGAGAAAATGGATAAGAAACTAGAAGATCCTAAGTGTAAAAGAATAACATAACGATCAAACCCCATGATTACACAAAAGAAAATTGGATCTCCCGAATGTGTTTAAGCCTCAAACTCAATTAACCACAAAACAAATTTTTGGAAGAAAGACATAGATAAGCAAAAGCAAACGTACTTGTTGAAACAAACACTCCCCTTAGAAAAGTGTTCGAAGCTACCGTGTATCCTCCGAATACACCAATGCATTTAGTTCCTAGAACTATTGCCACTAATAGCAACACCTTAATCACTTATATGTTGTTTATCAACTATTCGTTGATTTTGAAGACATGTAAAAGAGAATCACACCTACTGAGGGATAATCAAGGGGAAAGGGTTTTGAGCAAACTAAAGAATGCTATTTAATCGAGGTCATGCATTTCTTTAAACAATTAAAAGGTCAATTTGAAAGTCTTCAAAAGGGGATAAACTCGGATATTAAAGAAATGGAAAAGGAATTTGATGCAATGATTGTTGAAGTCAATAATTATGAACGGAACTCAAATATAATGAAACGAAAGGAAGAATTTGCATATCCTAAATGAGAACTTAGTATTAAGTTGTGTGGCTCAAGATGTGTTTTATATGTTACTAAGCATTCTATTATCGCTTCTCAATTTCATGAATTAACTGTTGCTTTGAAAGTCTCCCATGATCGTGTCATTGAGCTTGAAAACAAAAACTCGTAACTAAATGAGAAAATTGATCGGGATGATCACGATAATTTGGTAAAACACTTTTCTAAGCTAGAAGTTGAACATTTTGATTTGCAATTAAAATATCAACATCTTAAGGAAAATGTCAAAACCTCAAACATCAAGACATCCTCAAATGTTCCGTAGTTTGATGCACTTTTGAAATAAACAAAGACGTAATGCATTCAAGCTCATTGTACCACACTCGAAAGTTGAAAGGCCAAATTTCACAATTAAAGGGTGAAAAGAACAACATGATGGCTCCCAAATGCCTCCTCCTTTAGATTCTCGATGTTCTCAAACTTTTCATCTTCAAAACTTGGTTAATGTTTTACAAAAGGAAAATGAGAGTTTTCTAGAAGAAAGCGAAAAGTTAACGACACTTTAAAGAGTTATATGATTCAATGAAAGTCACTCGTGACAAGAACAACGAAAAATAACGCCTTTACAAAAGGAAATTGAGAATCAAGAGTCGGGAAAAGGGAAAATACCACTTGTCTTTAATGAGAATGTTGCATCAAAGTCATCTGCAGATCAGAAAATATCATGATCGTTAAATACATTCATCCTCATCTTAGAAATAACGAACTTGTGTTTCATAACTATTTCGCTCACCTTAAGGATAGTCTAGAATGTCTCCGGGAGATTGTAGAAGAGGATTTCATAAATAAGCCACTTGATAGAGAAATTAGGTTTGCATGTATTCAGGCCAAACGATCTCGAGAGCTCTTAGAATGTTTAATAGCAACATGTCCTAAATCCTTAGGTGCGAAAGATAAAGTTGTGATGCCTTGTTCTATGCTTAGTTCCAAGTATGCAACCCATTCTATGCCCAAGATTAAGAAAGTGAACTCTAAAGTGCCTTCAAGTATTTCGATCCATGCACGTCTAGTTCAGAATGCAAAAGTAGCCCAACCAACTAATGTTCCCATAATTCCTCTACAGAGTAATCGGTGACATAAAAGCAAGCGGTCAAAGCCTCCATGCAATACAAAGCAAGATAGGACCTGCAAGCTAAGAATGTGCATTGGAAGAGAGAGAAGACCACCCTAGGAACACTAAGTTTGAGTTGAATAAAGCGAATCGTGTTGATTCTAGTATTAGCTATAAGCGCATTGTATTAGGGTTATCTTTTTTTTCTTCACAATTCAATTGAGCGTAATGATAATAATAATAAATTAATTATTATATGTAATAGATAATAATTGGTGACATCATCGATTTGTGTGTGTGTGTGTTTAGTGTGTGTGAAGGAGGAAGGATGGATGAAGAATAAGGGTTTGGGATTGGAATTTTTGATTTGGGGAAGAAGATGATAGATAACTCAATGTATGAGGGTTCTTTTTATAAACTTTTTTTTCTTTCTTATTAAATTGAACGACGCCGTTTTGGGTAATTGGTTGGTTTGGCAAAAGTGTTTTGAATAGACTTTTTTTCTTTTTTGTGACTTTTGACCATGAAATTAAATTCATGGAAACAATTTATGTTTTAAGCGTGGACCGGACCGGAACAATAAAGTGGCCCGAATTAGATAAATCGTATCGGATCGAACGTATTTTGATTTGATTTTAGGTCTGATTTTAGCAAAATCCGTCAACATGCTTTGTTGGATTGGACTGTACCAATGAGTTGGACCAAACTGGACCAAACACATTTCGGTCTGGTATTTTATCCAGTGTTTTGGGTCAAATCAGTTTTCAATTATGTTCGATTATGTTTAAGAAATGGAACTATGCAAATTTTGATACTACTTCGGGTGGTCGTGAATAATTACTTGTAAAGGGTGGGGTTTTATTTGTTTTGCAAAAATAACCAATATAAAGTAATTATTGCATGTCAAAACATCACTCTACTATACATTTACCGTGAGAAACGACACCTTTTTTTGTATTCTTTGTTGTCCTTTCAGCGACGTCGTTTCATTTATGGGTATAGCGCTGGACCAAAAACGATGTCGTTTTGGTTTATTTTGGCCTTTATACGTGTCTTAGGCTCATGGTCACGTGTCTTAGATAGATACTCTTCCATGACACGCGTTCGTCGGATTGATTAAATAAGAGTGTATGTGATAGTGAGACGGAAAGCGATTGTGAGGTTGTGTGGTGGTGGTTTTTTGATATTGTCGCCCAATTTTGGATTCAAGAAACGGGAAGATCACACAGTCAAATCTTCAATTGCATGTTTGAAGTTGTAAGTTTATGTCAATTAGTTTTGGAATTAGGGTTTCTATGTTTGTGCATGTGTTTTTAGTTTTGATAGTATGATATTTTGGCTTTTTGTTTTTCGTGAAATTTTTACATGCAATTATTGTTACATAATGTGTTTTGGATCATATGTCTGCACCTTTTTTATTGATTCATATTTATGATTGGTTTTGGTTACTTGCATTTTTCAAGAGCAGTTGATAAGTGAGGTCGTTGTTTGCGAAAAGATACCGAAACTTGGTTAAAGGTTATTACTTTATAATCCTATTTATTGTGTTGTATTCTATTAATTTATGTGTGCTTGCGATTTTTTTGAGTTAAGCATGTCATTAGCATGGAAATAGCCCATGGCTATGTACTCTTTTTCAGTCAGGCTAAATCTTTTTACCGGATTTGTGCTATTTTTTTTACACGTTTCTATCCCTTGATTGGATCCGTAAAAATCAAAAACCACAAAGACATGACCCGCTTAAAAAAGACAAAGAAATGAGATCCGTAAAAATCATACCACTATATATAATATTATTTTGTGATTTATTATGTTTTGGGCCTTTAAAGGAAAATTTTCACTCTTAAAAAATCTTAAAAAATCAGAAGTTGATCACATGATATTAAACGACTTATCAAAGTGCTTTGATACTCACCTTGAGAAATTTTTGGGCTCTGAGATTTTGTGGATAAAAGGTCACGAGTTCGAGTCTCGGCTCGTGCTCACTCTAGTTGGTGTTCCACTGGGCTAGAAGAGTTGCTGGAGCTATACCTTATGACGTGAATAATGGCTGGTGCCAAAAGGCACCCGAGATCGGTGCGATCCCACCGATTCATACCTTTTGTGGATATTAAACGACTTAATTATACCATATGCATCTTGCAACTTACCATAGTAACTCTTTACACTGTCATATCATATTTGGATTTATTAGATAATGGGTTAGATCTATCAAAGAACATGTTTATTCCCACCGATCCTCACCCCTTGCAAGGTCCGGTATGGGTAAGGCTGTCTACGTCTCAACCTCCCTCATACACCGTGGAAGACGGTATTGGGACCATAACCCGTGGAAGACGGTTTTGGAAGTTACTTTACTTTACTTTCTTTTAAGTATACAAATATTGTATACACTGTAACATGCGCATTTTATCTTGTTACACAGTACTTAAGCTAGTATAGTGCTGTCAACTAGAGTTTTTGAGAGTTCGTATAAGTTTGTTTAGTTGGGATTTTCGTACGACAGCACAAGCTAACAATAAGCAATCTCGAGTATTTCCTAAAGCATAACATATTCAGAGTACAAAACATTAAAGAAACTTTGCTATTCTGGACATAGAATGAAAACAAGATTAAATTGCGATGTTTGATATTTAGGCTACACAATAAGAGGGTAGCCTAATCCTCTTGAACATCTTCAAATTACCAAAAACAAAATAAGATAGAAAAAGCTAAACATATCTGCAAACCATGTTAAAAATATTGGTTCAAGGCACAAACTCTAGTTATACTCTGAAGAGATACGTCTAAGTAGTTTATAACTCCTTAGACATTACTTTTCGGTATAGTTTAGCTTTTAAAGATCGATTAAAAGAGATTTCAAACTTCAGTCTCCACGGCGAACCATGAATGAATCATAAACCCGTCGCTTTTGGCCTTTTGAAGTGCACCAACACGACGAAGCTTGTGACCGCTTGTGCATAGTTGGAGTAGCTCATCCACAACAAACTCGATCTCCTCATCACCTTTCGTCATTAAATCGACACTTATTTTCTTAGCTCTGTCCCTAATGTGTTTGCCTTCCTTACTAGCCACAACTTCATTCACAACGTTGGCAACCTTAGACCCCATGAGCACGCCCTTGTTGTCCCTTACGACCTCCTTCCCCATCCCAACTTCCACCACCAACCGAGCATTGACGGGTTGGTCAAGATGCATTGGCATTGCGATGATTGGAACACCGAATTTCATAGCTTCCATTACTGAGCTCCAACCACAATGACTTACAAATCCACCTATATTTTTGTGTCCCAATATTTTTGCTTGTGGGGCCCACCCTTTGACCAATAAACCCCTATCTTTTACCCTTTCGACAAACCCTAAAGGCAAAGCTTCTTTAATGGTCATATTAGTTTCTCCTTTAGGAAACCTTAAAACCCAAATGAAGTTCACATTGCTCATCTCCAAACCTAATGCTATTTGAGTCATATCGGCCTTAGAAAGAAAATACTCGCTTCCAAAAGAAACGAAAACGGTGGATCTAGTGGTTTTACTATCAAGCCACTGGATCACATTGTTTTGTTCCGAGTCCATGTCAATAGAGTCGACCACAAGTGGACCGACCGGTACAACCCTTTTACTAGTTAAACTAGAAAGATAATCAGCATATTTACCTTCAATCTCCTTGAAGGATTTCACAAGCACAATATTCATCGACTTTTTAACACCTTGCATGACACGATCTTTATCTTTACGCCCATTAGCCGAGCTCTCAAGAATCTCTTTTACATTCTTTTTCTCATACTCACGATAGTAAATCGAATCAAATGGAAAAGGAACATCTTGCTTCAAGTAAAGATGAAACATGTTAGCAGCCATGGTAGCACTAGTTGTGATAAACAACACAGAAGGAATCCCAAGGGCGCTAGCCGCCACTGGGGCCCACTGTTGTATCATGTCATAAATCAACAAATCGGGCTTTAGGATTGCCAAGATCTCAGAAAACCGCGGTTTTCCAAGGTCAAAAGCTTTTTTGAGACTAGGCATAAGATGGAGAGGTAGACCATTAGTGGTGTGAAGTTCTGAAGGAAGGTCAGGTAACGGATCAAGGTTAAGCTCTATGAAAGTGATCGACTCGTTTACTTGTGCTCGTTTGACAGAACCGAGATTAGCAGGAGTCGAACAAAGGTAGATGTTGAAGAGATTTGTGTTGATAAGTTTTTTAGCTAGTTCTAGGAAAGGTGAAACATGGCCATGGCCTAACCAAGGGAACATCAAAACATTCTGCTTTCTGCCATTGTTATTGTTCATCATCATGTTTGCGAAATCGAAAAGTTTGTGAATAAGATTGTTTTGGATCAATGTTGTGAATTTGTGTCGATTAAGATTGATGAAGGGTTGGACTATATAGAGATTAGAGGATGTGCTAATTATGACAAGATTTAATAACGTAAAAGATTGCATGAATTTTATTATTTGCATGGATTCACTAGGATCTTATATCTTTATAAAATCAAACTCCAAAATAATTAATTGCTTAAGATCATTAGCATATCTTTGGTTAAAAAGTTTGTTATAAATGAAATGTTCATATGAGATATATGTATGAAAAAAATTGTGAATCAATAATTAAAAAAATAATGGCTTTTTTTTACATAAAATGTATGAAAAATTTTCGAATCAATAATTACTTGACTGTTATTTTTTATTTGAAATTAGTAACAGTAAAAAGTAAAAAGGAACCCCAAAAAATAAAACTGAAAATAAGTAAATGATTCGAATTTTAGCCATGAATAACTATATAGAGGAACGTTCAAAAAAAAAAAAACTATATAGAGGATAATTTCCATATTTAACCAGGCCGTTATTGAGGTTATTATCCAAAACCATTATAACAAGATTTACAAATGTTTAAGAAAAATAAAAAAATATTCGATGTTATATTATTTTTTGTGACAGAAAATCTACAATAATAAATTTCTTGGTCGCTAAGGTTTAATTACTTATGGAAAATATCATATGTTCCTAGTTAATTTTTATTGAGATTTGATGGAGTTTTTTTAGGGGTATAAACTTAAATCCTATTTTTATTTGAGATACTCAACTTTTTTTATCCTTAATCTTTTGATTTATTCATCCTACGGGTATGTTTGACGAAACTGCTAGCAAAACGTAGCACTAGTAGTTAGCAGTAACGCATAGTACGGCGAAACTCCTAGCAAAAAGTAACACTAATAGTTAGCACTAGCAGTTAGTAGTAGCATTTCGTTACATCATACATAGTAGAGCTTTGATAACAAGATCCAAAACAAACAAACAATGACAATATCTTAATAGCAAATCGTCGTCGATCAAAACTCTGCAACTTATAATTACAAAGCTCGAGAGTCCTTGCCACGAAGATCACTCCATAACAAAGGTCAAAGGGGTGCATCATAAAATACCAAATGCAAAGATAAATTTATAGTAAAGATTAGACTAACTAGTTAACTGTATCTTAATTTTCAAGTAAGTTGTTACATCACATTTCAAAAATGACATCTATGTCGCTATTCGTCATCTTCACTGCTCTCAATCACAACCACCTTTTTATTTTTTGGTCTCTTTGAAGTTCTGTTCACACTTGTTTCCGGTTCTTCTTCGTTTTCTGATGGATCATTACCTTGTTGTTCTTCATCAGGTTCGTGCTTTCCAATAACTTCAAGAATTTTATCTCCGTATTTCTCAGTCTTCAATTTACCGATTAACTTCTCCAACTGCAAGCAACAGCAAATGTTTAATATACCATGGGTGAGTCAGGCGAGTTAAGTAACGGGTCAAAGCAGGTATGGTACAGTTGAAACGGCGGGTCGGTTTGACCCAAAATTAAACTTAGTTGTTCAATCACACAAGGTTATAAAGACACAAACTTTAAACTCATTAATACATGAGTTTTGGATGGCACCTGTTCTGTTGTTTCTGGTTTCTGAGAGCATAACATGCCGATTTGCTGAGTAGACAAAATAGAATGAGGAAATATTCCTCCGTGCAAGGAGGAGAGTTCCTTCCTCAGATTATCAAGCTCAACTTCCAATCCCGAGTATCTGCTCCGTTTGGAGGATTTTGCAACTTTGGTGCTACTTTTATGCCCACTAGTAACCTCGAGCGTTATATTCTTCTTCCCTGTGTGAAGCACAAATAATAATATGTTCGTTTATTTGCCAAAAGCCCAAAAGTTCCTTTTGTTAGTGAAGCCGCTTACCAAGCAGAACATGTTTAGCAAGTGGTCCAGTTGTGACATAAGCATTAGTGGCATAAGCTGTATGCGAAAATTCTTCTTTCTGCATGCAAAAAACAAATATAGCTGTAAGAGTGACACAAATAAGAAATGGAGGATAACTCACTTAGAAAATGAACGTAACAATAGAAACGCAACAAAATTTGAAATTATATAAAATTACGCAAATGTGAGTTAATTCTTACCAATACTCTATCGAGAATTAACTGAATCACAAGTTGCTCTAATTCGTCCTTCTTCAACTCAAAGCCTAAACCATAAGTCAATTTTCTTTTATCAGACACGTTTGTATTGCTAGTTTCGTATGATGGCAGACCATATAACACAAATTGAAAAGGCCGACATGTCAGATTGGAATAACGAGGTTTAAGATGAGATATTACATACCTACTTTCTTGTTTTTAACCTTGAACTTTTCCACGAGTTGCAACATTGTCGCTCTCTGATCCATTTCTTGGATTTCTTGCAGCAAGGATACAACTGCTTTTGCATGGCCTACAATTCATACCGAGTGTAAGTACCCATACCATACAAGAAAAAAAACAGGTTGGGTAGCGGGTCAAAATTGTAATGATTTTATAACATAATTAGTTTATCAAATATGATATCAAAGTTTAATGATTCCGAATTTTCAATTCCAGGATGCATACCAGTTGCATCAATTTCCTTAACGTCGCATGAAAAAGCACAGTTATCACACATTCCTGCAAGAATGCAAAATACGATATGGCATTACTTGCCCTGCTAAAAGAACAAATATTTCAATACCTGAAAATAATATAAAACAGCAGAATAAGTTACCATTGCAGTCTTGCAGTGGCTCAGCAAAATGTTTAAAGAAAGCGCTTCGCCGACATTCTTTTTTGGACTGCACTTGGAAGATATAGCATAAGTTTTGATGTATCAGTTACAAATTCTTTTCCTTTGTAATTGTTAAGATACAAAAGTAAGTTTTAATCCACACCTGACAATACCGGACCATGTCATAAAGATTTTGCAACCCAGAATTCTCGTAGAAGACCATGGAGCTCTGTAAAGAGAGAGTAATAGCAAGTTGTACCATGAGTGAAGCGATATATGAAAGAAATAACATCCGACCATTCAAAAAATTATCATTTTGACTCGTTACCCAACCTGCCTGACCCGCCCATGTCTCTATTACCTGTCTAGGAACATCAGCAGGTCTAAAGTACAGCAGACATTCGGAAGGAAGCCCATCACGTCCTGCTCGACCGCTTTCCTGAAAATATTAAGTTACAAACAAGAAAATTAAAGGCTACACATAAGCTTTTATGGGAGAGTGCAAACCTGGTAGTAAGTCTCCATTGATTTGCCTAGGCTGTGATGAATGACAAACCTGACTATAACAAATAGCGTGTGAGACGAAAAAAAAATCATAAAAGTTAAGAAAAAAAGATGAAGAACTATATTATTATTCAGCCATTTGCAAGAAATACCAGTGCACATCTCAGTCACAAAAACCATCTTTTAGTGACCCGGAGAGTCGGATGTACAACGAAAAGTACAATGACTAAAACCGAACAGATAAGCAAATATCTTGGCCTTTTATGCAAATTCATGAGGTAAAATCTGACAAAATACTAGGTACAGATTAAGTACTAACCATCTGGCTTATTAATTCCCATACCAAAAGCCACCTGTCACAAAAGCAAAGGTACATTAATTAACTCAAATTATGACGAAATTTAACGGTAAAAGTGGAAAAACATACCGTCCCAACAATGACCTGTAACTTGCTGTTGCTCCACCTGTCACAAAATCATAGTTTCTGTTAAGAATTGAGAAAAATAAAATTAAAAATATATAATAACCAGCATATGAAACAATAATTATGATTTACCGCATATGAACTCTTTCACGGGCATTTACATCCATATCTGCGTGATAATGGTCAGCTGAAACCCCTCTCTCACGCAATTCCTTTGCAACCTATAGTCCTTAACATCACATGCAACAAAGTGTCGTCAAACAAATGAACGAAAATCATAACTTGGTAAAAAAAATTGAGCTCGACACATACCTGCTCACACTCCTTTCGAGAGAAGCAATAAACAATTCCGGATTCGTTGTTTGTATATGAACCTTGTATGAAGTCAGCAATGTCATCGATGACTGTCTTTCCAACTGATGATTTATCCCGAACCTGCAAAATAGATAGTTGATCACACGAAGGTGGAGTGAACCATTTTTGACCCATTACCTTTGAAGCTATTTCTCCATCTGACCATTTAGAATACAAATAACCCGAATCGACCCGTTTCCATGAAATATAATTTTTCTTATTCTACCCATGTGACGAGTTGGTATAACACATATTCCAAACTGGCTCATTTAAGTAAATGGGTCAATACGTCACTGAAAACCATGATAGCTAGTAATAGCTTTACCATATAAAAGAGATTCGGTCTGTTCACAGTGCTAACAAATTTTACGCATTTTGGAATCTTTAGCATCTCCATCAAATCTAACTGAACCTTCTTAGTAGCTGTTGCCTGAACATAAATATATAATATTTTAATTCCACTTGGAAAGAAAACGTATCAAAAAGAGACGGGTGTGAGAAAATACATACAGTCAAAGCAATAACAGGAACATTTGGAAATTGAGTCTTCAATATTCCAAGATTCTTATAGTCTGGACGGAAGTCATGGCCCCACTGACTACAACAGTGTGCTTCCTGAAAATCACCCCATAACACAGTTCTTTGGAAGTCAACAACAGTCAATGTAGGAACGTAACCAAGGATAGCAAAAGTCAAAAGGGTCAAGAATGGTAGAACCACTAAACTTTCATCCTTTTGACGATTTAACCCGTAAACTTTTTTCGCAATGGTTTGTTCCTTAAAATTCTTTATATGTTACATTAAACAACCAACTTTTATCAATTAAGTGATACCCTTAGCTTTATGTTTTGTATTCACAAAAATTTGTGGAGAAATGATAAAACAATAGTTACAGGATTCAAAAAAGTGAAGAAAAGGTTGAACCGTCAAAAAGTAGAAAGTTTAGCGGTTTTACCATTATTCTAATACATGTAACAAAATAGTAAGCATACATCGATTGAAATCAGCGAAAGACGACCAGCATGATGGCATTTTTCAAGTTTTGACACGAATCTTTTGCTTTTAGAAACCTTTTCAGGTGTAACGTACAATACTCTAAGGTCCCTTCACCCTTTTCAAGAGCCTTGTATATATATTTTTCGTCTTCCTTGTTAGTTGTTGAGGTTAGCATAGATGCGGGATCCCTAAAGCAGTCAACCCCATGACCTGAAACAAATAGATACCTTTATTGTAATTTTATATCAGGTGCCGTTTAAATAAACTAATATTACTACTTAGCCTAACAAAATATAAACAGGGTCAGTGACAAAAGTTGTGAGTTGGGTTACTGGTCAACCATGTCATTTTGCAATACAAAAACACTTTGGGCGTATAAATGGTCGAAATTACCACATCTAATTAACAAAACAAAGCACCTGATCCTGAATAAGAGAAAGCAACGGACTAATGACAAGAGCAATTCCATCACGTAAAAGAGCAGGAAGTTGGTAGCATAGACTCTTCCCTCCACCAGCAGCCATGATCACAAGCACGTCTCTCCCGCTCATGACCGCGTTTATGATCTGTTAAGCAACTATCAATCATCCAAAAAAATGCATCTAGTAATATGCGGGTATTTCCAGTGCATAACAACATACCTTTTCGTTTGTCCAGTTTAGGTCTTTGTACTTTATTATATAAATATGAGTCGGGTTGAGGTTTTTCTTGAAGACGGGTTTTTAAAAATGATAACTTTTATACAAAAAATGTACAGAATATGGGTTACTTTATGGCCCAAATGGGACACATAGCAATCAGATTAACAAAATATAAGAACAATAGCTAAAGACTGAAAAGTATGTTGGCGTTTAATGCAAATAACCCTAAACATTAATATTGATTATGATTATTATCAAAATAATCAGTAACCAACCTCTCGTTGGTTTGCACGATAACTAGGAATGCCAAAAATATTAAATCTGATATCATCGGCTTCATTATCCCATTCAAAAGACCCTGACCAGTTCTCTGCTTGAGGAGCTGCATTGTCTTGTTCAGTTTTTTCTAAATCTTGATAACTTTCCAACACTGCCTTAAGTTCCGACTGTCTTTCATAGAGCTTCTCTTGTTTATCAAGTAACCTCTTTATTTCATCTGTATGTGTTGCATTTATGTACGAGAAAATACTTTAGCCCGTTTGAAGTTCAAAAAAAGACCAGAGCTTTATACTCGAGTTTGTAAACTGAACAGTTACGTCTGCGTAATAATAGTATCTGTCACAGTAATCATGTAGTTTGCAGTTGTCAATTTTGGATTATGTCAAAAGTGCGTGCACACGGAACATAAGGTGTGTTTGGGATTACTCTGAAAAATAGATTATCCTAGATTATTGCGTTTCCAAATGTCAGCTAATCAATTTCTAGTGTACGAATGCATTAATCTAATGTGTATTCTTCGGTTCCAAGGTGACGTTATCAGTTTGGGGGGTGTTTGGGATTGCCTATTTTAAGTAGTACTAAATTTCTTATTGTGCAGTTTTGACTGTTATGATGCTACCTATTGCATACTTATTTCCAAAGTAGACAAGCACTATTGAAAACCAATCCCGAACTCCTTGTTAGAGATTATCCGGGATTGCTTATTAAAACTGCTTACCTACTTCGAACATAATCATATACGCATTTCCTAACTAGCAACTCCCTGACATGAACCGACCAATTATCGTGAGATATTGTCCGCTTTGGCACCTCTGCCTCACGGTTTTTCTCTAGATACAATGCCCATACACCATACAGTATACAAAACCCCATCTTACAATTTAACGGCAAGTTCATGGGCAATGTGGGACAAGGAATAACTGAACAGATATCACTCCAACACGACTACTCAAAAGTGCTTATTTTGCTCTTCATTAACTAGATAAGCAGTTTGGGCAAAACACTAAAAGGGTGTTTGTTTAAGCTTATTTATGGGCTTATGAGCTTATCTGATTTCTGCTTATATTTCATAAGCTCGAATTTTCCAGCTTATTTTGAGACTTGTAGGTTTACATAAGTTTATCATGTCATAATAAGCTTATATATAAGTCTCAAAATAAGCCAGAAAATTTGGCCTTATGAAAAATAAGCCGAAATCAAATAAGCTAATAAGCCCATAAATAAGCTTAAACAAACACCCATTTAAAATTGGGTCAAAACACAGTTCTACCAGAAATCTTTAATCAATTTCACTAAAAAAAACCAAATGGGTCATCAAAAATCACAAAAAAGCACACAACTTTATATAAAAAAAACAAGAACCTTGAACATCTTGAAGCTCAAACTCAACATTAAGAAGCTCTTGCATTACATCCTCTGTTTCACCCATTTTTCGGATCTTTTTACCAGCTCTGCACTTTGCAAGTAAAACCCTTGTTAGCCCGTTTGGTGTGAACGTGACCCGGGTTCGGGTCGGGTTGATCCGGTGGTTCTTGTGCTTAACAAATGAAGAAAAGTTTTGTTTTGAAAGTGAATAAATAAAACCCTAATTGACTTGTACAAATTGTACAAGTCATTTATACGGCAGTTTACCTTATAGATTTATTTAAGACTAAAATACACGGTTGGTCCCTAAATTTGTCAAGACGTATCGCGATAGGACAAAACTTGGCCTTTTCATTGTTGGGGTCCCTATTTGAGGTTTATCTTCATTCTGAGTTCTTTGACCATATTGCATAGTTAGTCGAGGACGACTTATGGCGTTAGATTTGTTTTTAGTCAATGGCACTTTTGTCATTTTACCACCGTCCATTAATTACCGTGTTAGCCCACTTGTTTAACTGTGAGGCGCTGGTAAAACCTCGCTAATAAAAGGACATTTTATCACCACTCATCCTTTATCTTTCCTAACAACTAAAATCTTATCTTCTTCACCGACGGTAAAATCGAAAAATGGTGGTGTGTTCATGCAATGGAAGGGTCGTCATTAGAACATCTTTGGAACAACACGAACCACAGCGGGAGGTTCTATGCCTGTCCAAGACAGTTGGGACACTTAATTTTATTTCATATTAAAGTTGGTATGTAGTGGTTTACGCTTAAAATGTGTTGATTATGATAGTATATCTGCTTTTATTATAATTGTGATTTTATACAAGTGGGTTTAGTTGGTGTTTATGAGGCAAGCAGATGCTAACATTTTTATTATCAATTACAGTTACAACATGTCTATTCATTGGGTGGTACGATCCACCCATGCAAAGAGAAAGCAAGAGATATGATCATCTACTTGCAGAGAACAATCTGAGTGAATGAGGCGGCATTACAAGAATCTGAAGGCGATAAGGTTTTAAAATGTACCTTTTTGAGGGTCATTTAAGCCCTTATTTGATCACTTTGTATCCGTTATTACTTAATATCGTTCCTTTTCACTTTTTAGGTATCTTGAAGGCAAAATCTTTGGAATGACACTTATTCGGACGAAAAGGCGAATATCTGAAGAAAATGGCCAAAGTCAAGAATCGAGACCCTCAGTGCTTGGGCCGGAGGAGGCGTCGAAGTTACAAGTGACGGCGTCAGCACAACTAGTGATTGTCGGACAAATTTTATGACTACCGGAGCTAAATTGCTCATTTACAAATGACGGCTTGTGTTTTAAAATAGTAGGCGTCGCAACTCAGACGGCCTAAATTTGATCCGACGACGTCGAGATCGAAAGGGACGGCGTCACAAGCATAAGGTGGCGCCGCCGCAAGACTAACGTGCCAAGACGAAACCCCAATAACGGCGACCCGGACGGCGTCACAAATCAAAGGATGACGCCGTCGCATGTGTAATCTTATATATAGAATCCAATTTTTAGTTTTCGAGTGTAGTCTTTTGGAGTAAAACCTAAACCGAACCAAGGTCGTCTTGTACAATATTTTAGGGTTCCATACCCTATATTACATCAAGATAAGTGTTTTACTTCATTAATTTAATTGTGTCTTCCATTAATTGTGTGTATGCTTGCATGTTTCCATGTCAAGCTAATTTACTTGTGTGTTTGCTTAGGAATATGAAACTTAATTATTGAATATTGATTGGTTGTCTCTTATCTTAATTGTTAATGATCTAGTATTGCGATAGATCATCCGTTGTGTAATTAATGCTTGATTAATCTTTGTGAACCTTAGCTTATAGTACCTAGAGTCATTGTAGGCTAAACCATCCGAAGAGTACCTTAGTGTTAAGTTTATAAATCCTAGAGATTTTGTAGGCAATAACCTTTGGTAGTTTCAAAGAGTTAGGGATAAATGCATAGCCTACGACCTTAGACACACAACGCGATTAAGAATAAGGACGTGACAATTCAACTATCAATAGGAGATAATTAAGGAGTAATAAAACCTAAGTAAACACATCTTTAAATCATCATACGAGCACAATAATTAGACATAGACTACATACTGACTTAGATTAGATAATTAGACGAATAGAGTAATCGGTGAAATACCAACCCCAAATCCAATACCCAGATTGGTACCTTTCCATTTCCTAAAACATAAAAGATAAAAAAATAATCTTCCTCAACCCCAACCTTAGCGTAGTAACTTCTCACTAGCATTCCTATTCCCAGAGAACGATATCAATTCCGTTGCTTACCCTAATACTACACTACAACGATTAGATTCACTTGCCTGGGGTGTTGAAAAACTTGCTCGACGAAAGGAAGTTCCTTTGACCCCGACGACGCGTGTAGCGTTATCAAGTTTTAGGCGCGGCTGCGGGAATAGAATAGCTAGTTGAGTCAACCTCGTTTAGGTTTCCTTGCTTAATTCCTATCAAGTAAGCTTTTTCCCAATTTTAGCTTTCTCATAGTCTATCCCCTTCTTCGTGACCTTTGTTCGTAACCCCATCACTTTTCATCATGGAAGGTGATAACCAACCACCATTCATCAACCTACCACCAAATGACCCGCCAAGAGGCCGTACTCTTGGTGAATACTGAGACCAAGCCACCTAGGCTATAGGAACACCATTGAGCTTCCCGACCAAGCCCGAACCATCGCCTGCGATCCGACACCATCCGGTTGGTGCAAAGCGGATGTGCATTCCATGGACTTTGTTCGAAGATCCTAATCGACATCTTAAGGATTTCCTTAAATTGTCGATTCCATCGACCTAGATGCTACTACTCGGGGAGACCACGCGTCGCATCTCTTCCAATTCTCTCTACGGGACCAAGCTAGTAATTGGCTTGAGCGAATTCCCATGGCTCCATCTCAAGTTGGGATGATCTCACTCTCGCTTCCTTGCTTAATTTTTCCCACCGGGAGAACCACTAAGCTTAGGAATGATATCTTGATGTTCCAACAACGTCAAGGTGAATCTCTACGAAGCATGGACTCGATTCAGGACTTACTTCATAAAGTCCTCATCACGGCATTGATCTTTGGCTTCAAGTCCAACTCTTCTATGATCATGTCAACTTCCCACCAAGCGATCCATTGACCAAGTGCCGGTGGAAAACTTAGTGATCTCACTACGGAAGAATCATGGGGTATAATAGAGGACCTTGCTCTCTATGACAACGAAAGTTGGAATGACCCCGTGAGTTGCCCAAACTCATAAAGCAATCTCCTTGCCTCCCATTGACTCACAATCTTCCTCACCGTAGGATGCTCGAGCTTGAAGATCAAGTTAAATTCCTAATGAGTTCCTACGAAAATCCTAAGTCTTCACGCCATGTGAACAAAGTTTCTTCCTCGTGTGAGCCGTGTAGTGATCCTCACCGCGCACTTGCACCAGATTCCCCGAACAAGCTTCCGTTGACTACGCATCCTTGCGTACTAATGGAACGGGAGGAAGATTCCCTACAACACCTGGACCTAGGACTTTTAATGGCCGAGAAGCATGGAAGGGCAAGCCGACTTTATTGGGGACAAACCAAAGAATTCACATCAATGATTTCTCATGGCCCCATCTAACGCCCCAACCAACAAAACATTGAGGGATGTTGCAACACCTAGTCGCATCCCAAGAAGCTCAATAGCTAAGCTCTCGGACCGTTTTAACCAACAACAAGCCGAGATGGATAGGAAGATAGATAACCTCTTGAAAGCCATGACCAATAGTGATAGGAAGGTTAATGCTATCTCAACTCGAAACTTCCGGTGTAGAGATTAAGGACCCAAGTAAGCTAGCTAAGCACGTTCAATTCGTCAATACCATCATCTTAGTGAAACACGATAAAACAAATGACGGCGAACCATGAAACGATACTTGAGGTTAGTGAAACACCGAGGAATGAAACAACCGAGGAAGTAGATGAAGTAGACAATGACTATTTCAATAAGTTTCCTCTGTAAGAAGAACTATCTTGCCACCCTCACTTAGTGCGTGACCTCCGTCACATGTATGTTAGGAGAAGCCCTAGGATCAAGTTTGGGAACCCTTGGAATCTTAACATACCATTTTGCGTAGGACACCTTTTCGTGGCAAAGGCCTACATTGACCGCAAGTCCCCAATAAACATAATGACTAGCACCTACTATAATTGGGTAATGAAGAATCCTATCCCAACTAGGCAAGATCCCGATAATCCTAGGGTTAGTTGCAATTTTCTTGGTAGAGTTAAGGGATTGCCCGTTTATGTAGGTAGTTTCATGTTTCCTCTGATTTCATAATAGTGAATGATATTAGTACGACCATAGATCCTAGCTTGTCCCGCGTTATTATAGGGAAACCTTTCATAGAAAGCACCGGATGACTTATGATCCTCGTTAGGAATCTTTGCGATTCAAGGATGAGACCGATGATGTAGCCTACCAAATGCCGTTTAAGATTGAGAAATTTTCATCACTCTCCAATGATGAAAAGGAACTTAAACTATCGGTCTACTATAGGAATGAGACGGATAAGGAGAAAGGAGTGGATTATGTTATGGCCAAGATTTTCGGTTTCTATAAGGATTGTTTGAACTTAGGACCGGAATATAGAACTGAGTGGGGAGATGACGAACTCATAGAAAGGTGCATCATAGGGCACTTCTACAACATGGAATCACCCACTAGAGGCCGTCATGAGGAAGAAGGTGATGGTAACGAGACCACGTAGGGGTACGACTTCGAGTCTAGCTACAAGACTCATAAATAAAGAAAAGCGCTTCGTGGGAGGCAACCCATGCTTAATTGTTTGCTTGTTTGTGTCGTGTCTCTTTTATTGATTGTTTATTCTCATGTTTAAATTTGTAAAAATGCTTTATTTTGTCTTTAACCTCGTCTTAATTACATATAAAGGTATTTTACATAAGGGATAAGTGTAGGGAGGATTACACACGTTTTCAAAAGAAACGTAAACATGAGAATTACAATTAATTAAAAGATATATGATAACATCAAATAGTCCTGAATATTAAGTGTCAATTTCCCCCGATAATGCTCGTTATTTATATCATTTACATGAATTTACGCTTGTTTTCCATTGTTTTCCACTTTCAGGTAAATTACGAGCATTGGAGCTAAAGAGACGCGGAAATGGAAACATTACTAAAGATTTATCACAGTATGCCTATTTTGAAGAAGTTACGGCGTAACTCGTCTCTCACATTATGCCGTAACTATTGCGTGACCCGAAGTCCATCTTATCAAGAGGTTACGACGTAACTCTTCCCAAAGGTTCTGACGTAACTCCATTAGGTCAAAGAGGTTCCACACGGCGATACTTACGCCAGAATCACTGCATCACTTACGACGTGTCGAGTTTATTGAAGACTACGACGTAACCACTTATAAGGTTCGCCGTAACTAGCGAGATCTAGTGCATTTACGAAGAAATAGAAGGTTACGGCGTAACTCCTCTATTGGTTCTGTTGTAACCCGCACCGCCTATAAATACCCGCAATTCTGACATTTCAAAGCATCTCATTCCACACACAACACTCTAAGAACGTGGGAAAAAGCTCAAGGCGGTATAGGGAGCATCTGGTGTTTCCAAAGGAGAAGTCACACAATTACGATAAGCTTTAGCATTTATTTTTCTTTTACTTTCAATTCATGTATTTCGTACCTTTGAATATTGAATTGATTTGCATGATTAATATGAGCGGCTAAGCACCCTTTGGTGCTAGCCTAGTTATGATTCCTTAATTGTTTTGTTTGCGTTTACCTTTACTTCCGTACAATTATTTCTAAGTGTATGCATGCATAGTTCTTTGGTTGTCACCCTTGGTTTGGTAGTTTTGAATGGCGATAGAGGCCAATTGCCTAGGAGATATGACCAACTGACCCTAGGTAAGCGGACTGAGACGGGAAGGGTAAGATATGACCAACTGACGACCCTTTCTACTTGTGCGATTTGACCAACTGATCACCTATCGTTTGGATGAACTTAAGAATTGGGGGTGTAGTGTCTAAGTTCCTAACGGCCGGGCACTCACTATTTAGAATCTAGCATGTAGCGGTACTTAATGACTCGACAGGGGACCGGGAACAATAGGACTTATGACGGTGTGCTGATTTCTCCTGTGGTGGCATCTTTCTTCGATAGGTTAGGCGAATTGACCAAATGTTGTCCTCTCGAATTTAACCCCACCAAGTAATTGGAAGTAGGTAGACGTAGACATAACTAGCTAGGAGGATTAATTAGGTTAGCACCACTATTCCTCTATTGATTTTCCTTTACCATTTATTTGCTTTTATATTCGCATTAGTAGTTTAATTAATTAAATACCTATCGAAACCATTATAATTACGTGACAATTAGACTTAGTAATAATCCAACACACATAGCTCTTGGGACGACCTCGACTTTACCATTTACTACACTACACACGACCGGGTACACCGCCTGTTAATGCATTAGGGTAGACCATAGGTATAGCGAGACACTATAAATATTAAGACACAGTCGATAAAACCCGCATCAAGTTTTGGCCTTCACGGGAGCTATATTAGGATTAATATTGAGTCTTTCATTTCATTTTAAACTTTTCTCACGATCATATTTCAAGTTTTCGGTACCATGGAAGTTGTTAACATCGATGACCTCACTCTTGAGGAATACTTGGCGTTGACTAGAGCGGATCAAGGGCGGGTCTCGTAAGACCGCAATCGGAGCGGATGTTTTTCGAGATTAAAGACCAAGGGAGCTTCGCCAACCCTTTTCGTGAAGCAGGGACGAAGACGCATATGAGCACGTTGAAAATGTCCTATACATCGCTAGCCTTTTCAACATTCGGGCGTGTCTCATGATCTTTGTTATGCTCGGGGTCTTCCTATGACTCTCACCGGAGCGGCCGGAAGATGGATCGAAGATTGCCCGCCGGGCGGTTAATACTGGGCGCTACTAAAGAAACACTTTATTCAAAGATATTGCCCGCCATCAAAGATTTCTAATCGACTCTTGGAGATCCATAATTTCAAACAAGAAGGCACGAAACTTTGTATCAAGCTTGGGACGAGATACAACGATCATCTTTATAAGTGTCCTACCAATGATCTAAATAACCGTGAGAAGGTCAATATTTTACGCAAAGGAATAAATGTAACTACAAGGCGGATCTTTGGACTATCAAGGACCTATCCGAACATGACTCCTACTACGCAATTGAAGCCATTCAAAAATGGCGGACCATTCTCAAAAATGGCACGACGGTGGAAGTAAAAGAAACCAAGGTGGAAGTTTCGTGAATTGCGAGAATCGCTAGTAAAATTGAAAGTCTCGGTCGAGATATCTTTGAAGGTCGAGAAACCGTTCATGCCATCCAAGTGGGTTGTGAAAGGCATGGAGGAGGACATCTTCTGAAGAATTGTCCTCATATGGACGAAGAGGGTATTGAAGAGGCTAAGTATGGAGAAAATCGACAATTTTACGGTGATAATCGAAATAGTAATGGTTATCGTGTAAATTACAACCGTGGGCCTTATGGAGAAAAAAGCCCGTCTTGAAGAAACAATTAATAAATTTAGAGGAAAATTCAGCCCAAAGACAAAAGGAGCAAGATGAGTGGTTGAAGAATTCCGAGAAAACACTTGTAAACATTTCCAAACACGACTCAACTCGAAAACCTTGAATCCATGGTGATAAAGCTCGGTGAAAAAGTAAGGAGAAATAACGATAAACTGAAGGATCTAAACCGACTATGGAATGTAAGGTAATTTTTCGATGATAACTCAAAGGTTGGTCGGTGATACTAGTTTAGGGATGATTTCGTCATCAGATCCGAGTTACGCCGTAACATGCCTAATGAGTTCTGGCGTAACCTCGTGTTTGACAATGACAACGGGTTGTGAAGAATCTTGAGAAAAGTGACTCTAATGAATTACGCCGTAACCAAGAATCTCGGTTATGGCGAATCGGGATACATGGGCGAAAAATTCCTCGACATGGACGAGTCGGAAAAACTCGAGGAACTCTCCTGAAGATGAAGAAGAGCCACTTATCACTCACTAGTGTACTCCATCGTCATTCATCGATGAAGAAACCACAAGGGCATGGCCTACATGCGACCCTTCCACAGTATTGCAATGGAGGAGACAATGAAAGAAAGGAAGAATGGACATGCCCTCATGAGCGTGAAAGACATATTATTAAATTCGGTAATTTGACCTTTAAAGATTGGTACGCAATTCAATTTGGGGATGCCAAGATTAATCCAAATCTTCTTATGAAGCTAAAATTGATTCTGGAGCACATTCGGAAGGAAGAGACTAATAAAGATATACTCTGCGGATGAGCATTTAAGTGAAACTGACAACGAGAACTACGCGATCATCGGTGCGAAAAAGTAAAATCTCACGGGAAATTTTTCGGGCGTCATGCAACCCGTATGACGATATGTGTAATGGGGGAAGCAACTCTGGAAGATTAGGAAAAGATGAATTCTTTTGGTCCTCAACCAATGATGAGGAGAGAACGAGTTTACCTTGGATAGACAACATGGGTTCGATAGTTGGGTAAAAATTAAGTATGGGCATGTGGACACATTAACAAAAGATAAGATTTGGAAGGAATACATGGATCAATAAAATTCAAACGACAAAAGTCTCAAGAACACGAGTAAAATAACAATTGACTATGACATAGAGCGGGTTAGTAATGATAAAGAAGAATGCAAGTGAGTTCTAGTGGAGAATTTGCTCGATGAAGAATGGTTCAAGGGCACTGCTTCTGATGACGATGATATCGAAGGGATGCTAGATTACCTTGAGTTGCAAGGAAATGAGGAGTTCACTGATCTCGTTGACGAAGCTTACGAACAAAAGAGGTGCAAAATCCTGGGGATCCCCTACAAAAGACCACCTTCAATTATAGTCGAAAAATACGAATTCACTTGCTACCACCTAGGTCCGGAAGAGAAATTTTGTAAAGTCCAAAAAATCGAAACCATTGAATACCTCCGAACTGCCTCAAATGTTGCATGGATGAGACATAATTTGATGAAGGATATTGAAGAAGTAGGGCAAGCTCAAAGGTCCCCATAGGAGCCCATGCGCTCGAGTCTAACAAAGACTCGTTAATAAAGAAAAGTGCTCTTCGGAGACAACCGAATTATCCCTTTCTTTTGTTTTATTTCATTTCATTGGGGTTTGTGTTTTCTAACCATTTTGCAGGAGACAAAGAAGTAATTCTGCTGCGATTCTTCGATCTGAAACGAGTTACTACAGTAACTCATCTTGGTGATCTGTTGTAACCAACATTTTAGCAGCGTAATTCTTGATGCATTACCAATTACGGCGTAATTACATCTCGATGGTTCTGCTGTAACTATTCGCTTCACAACTCATATCGGGTTTTGCCGCCATTCGGCGAACTCTCTATGGCGGCGTAACTCTCTCATAGGAGTTACGACGTAACTCTCTCTGCTTTAATTCTTTTATTTTAAAACACGAAACCTTGTATTAGTTTTAAATGAACTTTGTGGGTGTGTTCCTGTAAACCCTCACGAGACTTCACTCGTCCACTTAGGACAACAAGTGGTTTAAAGGCTTGTTGCATTCGCTAAATGCAACCGTGATTCTCTGAGTGAGTTAGGTTTGTTTTAATTTTATTTTTTCTTTTAGAATTATGCTTGTCGGTATTGTGATTTCGAGGATTGAAGTTTGTTCATGACGCTTAAACGAAGGCACGGTTCTTTCTCGTGGGCCTTCTTCTTTTGGAGCAAATTTGGGGAAGTTCTCGCTCTAATTCTACCTTTCTCTTCACCTTTATTTTAGTGCCTAGTACAAAAGGGACTTTGTACAATTCAAGTGGGGGACGGAGTAGAATTATCTCTTGAACTTTATTTCGCCTCATTTTCTAGTTTATTTTGAAAAATTATGCCATTTTAAATTTTGACATGTTTTCCGAACCTAACTAGATTAGACCTTAGCCGAGCACATACAACCCTTGACATTACATGGTGAGATTAGCCTTATTCGTTTCCTATATTTTACCCTAAATCCACCAAATTATGAGTGTCTTGGGTAGCTTGTAAACTTTAGAACTTGGCCTTTGCATCATTTCGAGACCATAGGCGAGGTATGTTGAGTTAGCTCGATGTATTTGGACTTTTAGTTTTAGAAGGCGATTATAGGATTATCACCCAAACGACCTACCATTGTGAGTCTATCGATTAGTCACCTCGACTTTTCAACCCCCATGTGAAACCCTTTTGTTGCACTCCCTTTAGTGCAAGATACCCCTAGATACACCCTTCTGAGCCATTCCTTTCATTTTGTCAACCCAATATATTGTTTCGTTACACCCTTATATCTTAGCCTACCCTGTAGTCTTTATTTGTAATTGGGAAATCATCATTTGCCTAAGTTTAAGGTTCGAGTGAAAAGGTTTGGAAATCACGCTTTCATCGACAACATTTATGAAGATCATTGAAGACCCCCCGAATTCCCTTTGTTCATCTCAAGTGGGGGGATGTTATGTTATTATGTTATGTTCAAAAAAAATAAAAAATAAAAAATAGTTGATTGTGTTATGATATTGTAAAGTGCGATGTTATAAGCACTATAGTATGAGCTTTATTGATTAGTATCGAGGAGGCCACCTCGGTCACATTAGAAGATTGGAGTTGGAGTTATACCAACTGAAGAAGAAATGGTAGAGTGCCCATCACGACGTCCTCTAATGACGCATCTACCTCGCATTTCATGATCCGGTCTCTAGACTTCTAAGCTTGAACTTTGGGCGGACGGTAAGTGGTGATGACTTGGTTATAGATTTAGACTACCTACTTGTTTTTCATTTTACACCAATTATATATCCCATGTCTTATCCTACCCTTTAGTCATGAAGCGTGTCTAGGTGATCGAAGAAGCAATTTTGGTGTTTTGGCCATGGATTTGGTCATGTATCATTGATTTTGTCCACTTCGCCGTGACATGTTAGTAATGACGAGTCACCCTTAACCTTTGTCGTGTCTACCCATATTGCCTTCGAGAATTGTTTAGCCCTTAACTCTAGTGGTGGAGATTTGTGTAGCCAAGCTTATGATAGAATACATGCTATGATGTGCGATTGAGTGATCACCCGAAATTGACACTTAGAATAGTTGAGAGATTTGAGTGTTTGTTCCCCTTCGTGAGGTGTTCGACTTTGTTTTATTCTAGCATAAGGGATTTGTAAACTCATATTTTCCGGGTTTTGGGAGATATCTTTTAAGAATCTATCTAATAAGGTCTACTTGAGGGCAAGTAGAGTTCAGTGGGGATATTTGATAACATCAAATAGTCCCGAATATTAAGTGTCGGTTTTCCCGATGATGCTCGTTATTTATATCATTTATATGAATTTACGCTTGTTTTCCATTGTTTTCCACTTCGGGTAAATTACGAGCATTGGAGCTAAGAGACGCGGAAATGGAAACATTACTAAAGGTTTATCACAATATGCCTATTTTGAAGAAGTTACGGCGTAACTCGTCTCTCACATTACGCCGTAACTATTGCGTGACCCGTAAGTCCATCTTATCAAGAGGTTACGACGTAACTCTTCCCAAAGGTTACGACGTAACTCCATTAGATCAAAAGAGGTTCCCACCGATACTACGCCAGAATCTGCTGCATCACTTATGATGTAACCGAGTTTATTGAAGACTACGCGTAACCACTTATAAGGTTACGCCGTAACTAGCGGATCTAGTGCATTTACGAAGAAATAGAAGGTTACAACGTAACTCCTCTATTGTTACGCCGTAACCGGACACGGCCTATAAATACCCACCAATTCCAAAGATTTCAAAGCATCCCATTCCACACACAACACTCTAAGAATGTGGTAAAAGCTCAAGGCGGTCTGGGGAGCATACATAGTTGTTTCAGAGAGAAGTCACACCATTACGATAAGCTTTAGCGTTTATTATTTCTTTACTTTCAATTCATGTATTTCGTACCTTTGAATATTGAATTGATTTACATGATTAATATGAGCGGCTAAGCACCCTTTGGTGCTAGCCTAGTTATGATTCCTTAATTGTTTTGTTTCGTTTACCTTTACTTCCGTACAATTATTTCTAAGTGTATGCATGCATAGTTCTTTGGTAGTCACCCTTGGTTCGGTAGTTTTGAATGGCGATAGAGGCCAATGCCTAGGAGATATGACCAACCGACCCTAGGTGAGCGGACCGAGATGAGAAGGGTAAGATATGACCAACCGACGACCCTTTCTACTTGTGCGATTTGACCAACCGATCACCTATCGTTTGGATGAACTTAAGAATTGGGGGGTGTAGTGTCTAAGTTCCTAACGGTGGGCACTCACTATTTAGAATCTAGCATGTAGCGGTACTTAATGACTCGACTTAGGGACCAGAACAACAGGACTTATGACGGTGCACCGATTTCTCTGTGGTGGCATCTTTCTCGATAGGTTAGGCCGAATTGACCAAATGCTTTCCTCTCGAATTTGACCCCACCTGAAGTAATTGGAAGTAGGTGGACGTAGACATAACTAGCTAGGAGGATTAACTAGGTTATCACCACTATTCCTCTATTGATTTCCCTTTATCATTTATTTGCTTTTATATTCTGCATTAGTAGTTTAATTAATTAAATATCTATCGAAACCATTATAATTCTGTGACAATTAGACTTAGTAATAATCCAACACACATAGCTCTTGGGACGACCTCGGCTTTACCATTTACTACACTACACACGACCGGCACACGCCTGCTTATGCATTAGGGTAGACCATAGGTATAGCGAGACACTATAAATATTAAGACACGGTTAGTAAAACACGCATCAATATACATGTGTGTTTGTTCGAGTCAAATGCTTGTATCGAGTCATAATGGATATTTTGCAGAAATTTTTCCGATTCTAAAGATGTAAATTTTCGAATTTTTTTCGTAAAATCGCACACCGGTTTTGTCGGGATAACCGACGGCGTCGAGATCGCAACCGACGTCGTCGAAGGAGCGAAACAACCGATTCTTTTTCTCGTTTTCGAGCTACTTATAAATTTTGGAATTTTCCGGTCTTAATTTTCCGAAATTTCAAACATCCATTCTACTAGCATTATATCCTAGTTTAGTAGAGTCCTATATATATTATTACCGCCGATTTTACGCGAAGGTTTCGTTTGTTTTCTTCAAGTGTGCAGGTTTAATTTACCAAGAAGAAGATACATAAGATGAGATGGAGCTTTTCACGCAAACGTTCTTCTTGAAGAAAGATGTAAGCACCACTTTACATGGATCCTACCGAGCTAATCGGGGAGTATTAGTTTCTTTCATCTTTATTACCTTCCATTATCATAACTTTGATACTTCGGGAACATTGGGGACAATGTTGAGTTTAAGTGTAGGAGGAAAATAAAACGGAACTTTGAAACTATACTTATCCTTGATTATTTGCTTTGTCCAATTGCATTTGCGTAATAAACCATGAGAAAATGTCGGTTAGGGTAATTTTGGCACCAAATTTCCAATTTTTCATGACATATAGGAGTAGGCCATTAGTCTTAATAAAGCGTCTCATGGATAGGAAATTGCATGACTAGCACAAAAACCCTTTACCACTTAAATTCCACCCAAAATGTGAGGATCGCCCTTAGATTAGTAGGAATTAAAGCATTCATCTTTAATGCTTAGAGTGTGAACTGGTAGTATAATAGATTCTAGAACTTGTTTTGTGATGCATTCCGAGATCGCTAGTAAGACTACACTTGTGTAGTTAGAAATAACTAAATGATATGAGGCATTAGGATAACCTTTGTTTGATACCCGTAATATAATTACTTCTTCCACATAGGTTGAGTAATTCTCCCACACATTTGCGTTGTACTCATCTTTAGTACACGATACCCCTAGTTAACCCCTGAGAGCCTATCCTTTTCGCGGTTCTAGTGATGTTTCGGTTTTCCAGAATATCAATGAAGAGCATTGTTTACACCCCACCCACAAATGTACACCCAAATCGCCTTAGCCTACCTTGTATGCACTCACTTTTAGTGCATTATTGTTATCACACTAAACCCTTAGTTCAATTATCTAGTTGTTTGCATAAGTTGCTAAGTCGAGTCATATCCTTTGTACACAGTTTTGGGACAATTGGGACTCATGGGAAAAGTTAAATTTTATTAGATGACGGGAAGGGAACGTTAAATTCAAATTCCATTTATTTGCATAATAATGTACTTCAAGTGTTTTGATCTTTTCAATTCGGGTCATATTTAGTGTTAGAGTAATAAAAACTCAAGTGTAGGGATGTGCCTATAAATTTCTATCATTTTGATGTTATCGTAGAGGATGGTAGAGTAAAAGTGTATGGAAAAAAAATCGAAAAAAATAGAAAAAGAAAAAAATAGAGTGTTAAAAAAATAAAAATAAAAATACGGGCTACCATCCTACATCTTTCTTTAAATTTATGTTTGTTTATTTCAGGTTATCTAGAGTTTAGAGTGTCGGTATTGGCTTATACGCCATTCTTCGCATGCTTGTAACATAAAGATTTTGGCTTGCCACCACTAAATAGCCTATCCCACCAAACCCTTTGTTTTCTACAGTAAGCCTAACATTACAACCCTTTAAAAGACCTCTTGGATAGTCTTTCCTAGGTGCTTACGCCAAAGCGATGGAGGTTTGATCTAGTCTCAAGCCTATGGTAATCTATGTACTAGGACCGGTTAATGAGTGTTTATCTTCCATTTCCAACTTGTTATATTTCATATACACCCGAGAGATGTGCGTATACAAACACCACATGTGAGGTGCTAGTATGTAATTTCCGTGTTTGTTATGACTTTTGCGGGGCTTATATGTGTTGTAAATCATTCTAAACTAATGATTCATGACCTCTAACTTATAAATTGATTGGCTAAAAGCACATTTGCTTGAGGACAAGCAAATACCAAGTGTAGGGATATTTGATAAGGTTTTAAAATGTACCTTTTTGAGGGGTCGTTTAAGCCCTTATTTGATCATTTTTGTATCCGTTATTACTTAATATCGTTCCTTTTCACTTTATGGTATCTTGAAGGCAAAATGTTGGAATGACACTTATTCGGACTAAAAGGCATGAATATCTGAAGAAAATGGCCAAAGTCAAGAATCGAGACACTCAGTTCTTTGGGCCGAAGGAGGAGACGCGTCGGAAGTTACAAGTGACGGGTCAGCACAACTAGTGACGCCGTCGGACAACTTTGTGATGGCTCAAGAGCCAAATTGCTCATTTACAAGTGACGGCTTGTGTTTTAAAGAGTAGGCGTCGCAACTTAGACGGCCTAGATTTGATCCGACGACGCCGAGATCGAAGGGACGGCGTCACAAGCATAAGGTGACGCCGTCGCAAGACTAACATTGCCAAGATGAAACCCTAATAGCTGCGACCAGCGGCGTCACAAATCAAAGGGGCGCCGTCGCATGTGTAATCTTATATATAGAATCCGATTTTTTTTAGTTTTCAGAGTGTAGTGTTTTGGAGTAAAAACCTAAACCGAACCAAGGCTGTCTTGTATAGTATTTTTGGGTTCCATACCCTATCTTACATCAAGATAAGTGTTTTACTTTATTAATTTAATTATGTCTTCCATTAATTGTGTGTATGCTTGCATGTTTCCCATGTACGGCTAATTTACTTCTGTGTTTGCTTAGGAATATGAAACTTAATTATTGAATATTGATTGGTTGTCTCTTATCTTAATTGTTAATGATCTAGTATTGCGATAGATCATCCGTTGTGTAGTTAATGCTTGATTAATCTTTGTGAACCTTAACTTATAGTACCTAGAGTCATTGTAGGCTAAACCATCCGAAGAGTACCTTAGTGTTAAGTTTATAAATCCTAGAGATTTTGTAGGCAATAACCTTTGGTAGTTTCAAGAGTTAGGGATAAACGATACCCTACGACCTTAGACACACAACGCGATTAAGAATAAGGACGTGACAATTCAACTATCAATAGGAGATAATTAAGGAGTAATAAAACCTAAGTAAACACATCTTTAAATCATCATACGAGCACAATAATTAGACATAGACTACATCTGACTTAGATTAGATAATTAGGCGAATAGAGTAATAGGTAGAAATACCAACCCCAAATCCAATACCCGAGATTGGTACCTTTCCATTTCCTAAAACATAAAAGATAAAAAATAATCTTCCTCAACCCCAACCTTAGCGTAGTAACTTCTCACTAGCATTCCTATTCCCCAGAGAATGATATCAATTCCGTGGCTTACCCTAATACTACACTACAACGATTAGGTTCACCGCCTAGGGTGTTGAAAAATTTGCTCGACGAAAAGGAAGTTCCTTTGACCCCTAACGACGCGTGTAGCGTTATCGAAGCCGCCCTCATTTATGAGACTATGGAGCGGTCAACGGCGGTGACCGAGCAAGCGAACTAGAGGTCGCTCACCAAGCGACCTTAGCCGATCTCCTTGTTGAGAAAGAAAGTTTGCGTCTCGGGAACTTTTGTGTGTTGTCTTGGATGGTCATCTTCTTGGTTTTCTATGGTTCTTCTATAGGGTTTAAATAGGTACTGGTTTTAGTGTTTTGAATCGGTGGTAGATGGTCTAGTTGTGTTTAGGAAGTTTTAGAGTACGTTGACTAAGAATAGTCTTTTGGTGTATAATGTATGGTCCTTGTACAGTGTTAATATATTTATTTTATGCTTTGGTCCTTATACTGTGCTGCCTTTACTAGTAGGTCCTTTACCCCAAGAATTTATATATTACTTGCCACACAAATGGTCAAACTCATAACAGAGATACGAGTTTCAAAGATGGATGAATGATGAGGGATGGATGAACAGACACCACTTTCGAGTATCAACATAAACTTGATATGGTGTTGTTCATCCATCTTTGATCTTTTATTCCTGTTTGTGATGATAGAATAACCGTATCCAACTCAAAACCCAGATCCAAGTATCAAAGATGGATGAATGATCTGAGATGGATGAACAGACACTACTTTTGAGTATCAACATAAACTTGATATGGTGTTGTTCATCCATCTTTGATCCTTCATTCCTGTTTGTGATGATAGAATAACCGTATCCAACCCAAAACCCAGATCCAAGTTCAACAGATCCTAGATTCATAGACGTATGAAGTCTCAAAGATGGATGTATGGCACCACTTTTGAGTATCAACATAAACTTGATATAGTGTTATTCATCCATCTTTGATCCTTCATTAGTGTTTGTGATAATATAATAACAGTAACCAAACTCAAAACACAAATCCAAGTTCAACAGATTCAAGAATCATAGACGTATGAAGTCTCAAGGATGGGTGAACCGACACCATTTCTGAGTATCAACATAAACTTGATATGGTGTTGTTCATCCATCTTTGATCCTTCATTAGTGTTTGTTATAAAAGAATAATAGTATCCAACTCAAAACACAGATGTATGAAGACTCTATAAAAACAATACAATAAAAACACAATTTAACCCATACACTAACATGACATGATTTCATACATAACGCAAATGGATATATTTCCAAATGCATAAAATTTTGTAGTCTACAAAGTTCGAGACACATACATTGTTTAAACACAACAAATAATGTTTAGGGAATACATATTCGATGGATAACATTAGCTTTCATATGCTTAACCAAACATTTTTTGTGGTGAAGAAAGCTTTCTTTGCTATAATCTTGGTCTTAGTCCAAAATTGTTTTGGAGACCCACCGAGCGACATCAACTTGACTTCCAGTTGAGGCTGGACCACACTTGGTTGATCATTACCTTCATTGTTGTCACCTGTAACCTTTGCCTTGTTCTTTCTTTGTAACTTTTGGTGGGATGAACCTATTTTTGAGGCATTGTGTAGTGCCTTGACTTCTGTTACACCTCCTTGCCCAAGACTTTTCTTGTTGTGTCCGGCATTGCCACAAATACCACAAACCACACTCTTACTAGGCGTGACAAGTTCTTGGTTTGTCACTATTATCATTTTCGGTAAAAGCCACGGTTCTTTTGTTTCGTGGCCTACCTAATGGTTTATGATGTTTAGGTGGAAGAATGGTTGTAGGCACCGACTTATACCAATGCTCATAACCATTTATTGGCTAGATGTGGTGTTTGTAAGTTTCTTCCCAAGTCTTAAGCAAGTAACATGGATGAACCCATGATTCAACAGATCCTATTTGCGTTCCATTGAACCTCATACACCGGTGGGTAGCAACATTATGTTTACATGGCATACCTGTAAGCTCCCATCTTCTACATGTGCAAGCCCTAGCTTCAACATTCACAATACATTTGTCTCCCCATCCACTGACCTCATACTTTTCTCCTTCAATCCGTAAAGCAGTGTACTTATAAGCCTCTTTCTTGATTGCATCTAACATGAGTGTTGCCTTTGGTGTTAATGGTCTGACACACTTGTTAATCACATTCACAACGTTCACTATTGTTTTCATACAGTACTCTCCAATGTATTCCAAAGCAGTAATGATGGGTTGGTGCCTACCTCCCACTAGTTTCCCATTGAACACCTCACACATGTTATTAAGTAGCACATCAGAGTGAGCCCTCCCTACAACATGTTTGGTTAGGTACCTGAAAAGTGTTGTAGAACAACAGATGTACAAGTAGACATATATTTGGTTAGGTACCTGAAAAATGCCACCTTGAACAATAGGTTAGTGGTATCTTACTTAACCAAGCATGGGCAAGTTCGCTAAACCTCTTGAATGTCAGCATGGCTGCCTCAAATTGTTGGACGGTTGTTGCTGCTGCACATCTCCACAAATGTTCCTTGTATGCTTTAGTATTCCATTGCAATTTCATATTATCATGGATGTGCTTCAAACAATATTTGTGTTCAAAGACTAGGGAATATACGCTAATTTGGAATGATACCTGCACAAATAAACATCAATTCCTTACTAATAAAACTTACATTTAACGAAAATACAAGTGAATCTAATTAACAAAATGGTAAAATCACCTTTGCTGTAGGCGATAAAAGTGTAGTTTGAGTTTAGTTGCAAGTCAAGATCATCTCTTAGACATTCAAGAAACCAAATCCATGAGTCTTTGCTTTCAAACAAGCAACAGCGTGAGGCTAAAGGGTATATTCCATTGTTGTTGTTTATACCGATCTTTGTAAGAAGTCGGCGGAAAAGGACCCCTCATAAAAGCACCATCTAACCCCAACAACTCTCTTTGACAAGCTTTATATCCTTCCTTCAAAGCGCCTAAGCATACATACATTCTCTTGAAAACTACGGTTGGACTTGTTGCATCATTGCGGTTTGTACACTTATCCTAACTGTTGTATCTGGGTTAGTTTTCGCAACTCTTCAACATAGTCTCTTAAAAGGATGTATTCTGCTTATGATCACCCCTAATCTCATTTTATGCCTTGTTTTTGCCCTTAATGCTTTTTGCATAGACACCTGAACTTCAAACTGTTTATTGAGCTGATCTTGAACAGCCCTGATTGGAATATCTGGATTGAGTTGAACTTGATCAACTATTTTCTCCGAAAGAAACTTGCAGTCACATGCTTTAATGTCTCTTGATTGCAAACATTTGTGTTCATCCCTGAAAGTTCGAACAATCCATACATCTTTATATGTATTTTTGGCTACATACAACAACCATGGACAATCTGTTGCTTGCTCCTTGCGTGTTCGAAAATATACATCCCTACCAAGGCCTCTAGTTATCGGACCATTTTTCCTCTTTGGGGCAGCCCTGAACCTTTGGTTATTCAACAAACAGGTATTTTTCCGAGACACCTAACCCTAATTCTCTTTTGTCATTCTTAATTAGTTGCAATTTCCTCCTAGTCTTTATTGAAAGCATGTAGATCCTATCTTCACTTCTTTTGCGATTACAAAAATTTGACCACGTAAAAAAAACATTTAGTCCTCTGTTTGTGCTTGCCTCACTTAACTTTTGTTTCTTATATGCCCTCAATTTGTTCCTCCTAATAGCATTCTCATCCTCATTCTCGAACCACTTGCAAAATCATTATCATCTAACGAGATCCAACTCATTTTCTTAAAAAATCATGTGGTAGTGGTGGTGGTACCTATAGATGGTAAATCTGTAGTCTCGGTCACTTTGAGCAGTTAACATAAAAATCGGGCTCCTCAAAAGTATTAGCCTCATCGACAACCGTGTTTCCATCACCATTGTTCTCAATATCATCATCGCCACTCATATAACTGTCTGTCTCACTCACATTGTCATCACTTAAAGCTTCATCGATTTCGGCACATGCAGATTTACCTTTTGGATATGATCCACAAGATTACATGTTTCCTCCTCATGATGACCTAAATCTTGATCATTTTGACATACCTCTTCGGACTATCTATTTGGATATGCTCAACATGTTTATCTATCTGCTGGTTGACATCACCTACAACATCTTGATTTGATGAGACCTCTACAGATGGAAACAAGGGTTACGCTCGGTATCGACTATATTTTACCAAAGTATTTACTTCCAAAGGTTGATGTGTAACTTCACATATATCCCCTCCACAGATTTATTAACAATTTTTTCTAAAAACAATTTCTTTGAGCAATATGGAACAATAGCAAGAGTTGCCTTTTTCTTTGTTGCATCCACATCAACAATAACTGTCCTTATTGACTTTGGTGACATTTGATCAACGTCCAATGTTGTCTTACCATTTTCAACATAAACCTCTATCATCTTATGGTAATCAACAGGATCTTTCAATATTTCTAAATTAGCACTCTCACTTAAGTTATACAAACCATCATCTAAATTACTACCAGGCTTAACAAAGTAATAGTAATTTTTTGAACCTAGCTCATAACCCAATTCATACATAAGAACATCCAACTCTTCAACTGACACACTATCAACATCAACCAAATCAACTAAACTTTCCATACCTCCAACGTATATTCTACCGGGCCGGTATTTAAAGACACCATTGTGATGAACCTCATGCTAAACATATTAGATCTACCACCGAAAACATGTCAATATATGTTTAAAGCATTCTAAAACTTAATTGGGAAACAATAAATACCGCAATTACAAATTCCAATGATTTGTAATAAAAAAAAAGACTGTATTTCTTCTTAGCGTAGTCGTATAGGGACGGTATCATCAACTGGATAACACGGATGTCTTCTTACTTTCCATAGAGTAAAGTCCATGTTTCGGTTTTATGATTGATAAGCAGGGTTCTGTGACTTGCAATTAAGGTTTGTGAATTCGATAATTCTTGTAACGAAAGTTTTGGGACGAATAATAATAGAGACTATGTGTTTATTGGGGCGGGAAGAGGGTTACATTACATGTGACAATAATTAAGAAATTTTTTATTGAAATATGGAACTGACAAAAGTGCCCTTGGACTAAAGACAAATATAACGCCATAAGATGTCCTTGACTAACGGCAATATGGTCAAAGGACTTGTAGCGAGTATAAAACTTGAAATAGGGACCCCCAACGATGAAAAGGCCAAGTTTTGTCCCATCGCGATGCGTCTTGTCAAGTTTAGGGACCAACGGTGTATTTTAGTCTTTATTTAATTAGGCCCATTTATCATTTTTGGAATAAATATGGGGACTTTTTGTAAAATTTGATGATTTGATAAAATGATTTAAGTAACCAGTTTCACGGCTAACATGTGAGAGATAAATAACGTAACATTATAATTTAAGGTAATTTAAGGGGTATAAGGACAATTAGGGTTGAGTATCGAGTCAAAATCAAACCGCACCGATCAAAATTGAAACGAAAACCGACTTTGTGGAATACATGAACTGAGACCCGAACAAAAGTGACTTGTTTCGGTTCAGTTTTGTGTCGCTCCTGTTCGGTTCGATTCGGTTCGGTTTATATGGTTTAGGTGTGTTTTTCTTGTTTTTGGCTCGAACTGATTTGAACCGAAACCAAAAATTATAAATATATATGTGAACATGGTCGGTTTGGTTTTAGTCGGCTCTAGAGGTGGAAAAACGGGCGGCCCAGGCAGGCTCGAGCTACGTGTCAAATGGACTCTGGTTCAAACGGGCACGGATTAAACGGGCACGAGTAAAAAAAGCTCGTGTTTAAATGAATCACTTTAAAAAACACCTAAAATGACAAAATTTTTTCCCCTAAACCTAAGAATTCATTTATATTTAAATAACTAAACAAATTATATTTATAAGTTACAAAAAAAATTGCAATGTTCTCTAATTGAAAGAAAACTATTGATAGTGCGTAAGTTATAATCGATAATTATATGGTTAGAAATATATGAGCCTATGAGGGCACACACGTATACACACCGATAAAATATTTTTATAATGTAATTAATATATTTATAGTAAATATATTAATTATATTTCACGAAATTCGTTAACGGTCGTTAATTACTCCGTTAGTAGCAATAATTAATTTAAGGCTTTTATTAAATAAGTAATTGGACTTGTTTAATATAGACTTAGGGGGTGTTTACTAAATTAAGTGGTTGCATGTAAAGGTCTTAATTAACCACTTATTAAGGAGAGTGTAGTATTAATGAGTTCTCCAATTAATACATTGTAAAAGTTTTGGGCCCACATTTATCTCATTAAGAGAAAATGAAGGAAAAAGTAAACACTCGCTAAGGCCAAAACCCATGGGAAACCCTTGGCTATGGGTTTTGGCTGATTAAGAGGGGTGGGGGAGGATTTGTGTTTTGCTTGGAGATTAAGCTAACTAAAGGCTATATAATGAATCTCGTTATTCATTATTTGCATTATTGGACAAACCTAATCACAAAGCAAAAATCTCCTCTCTTCTCCTCCTATTATAACTGATCGACAACTCCCGTAAAACCTTAGGGTTTGTTGACTTTTGATCAAGAAAACAAGAACCATGTGTTTCGTTGTTTAGTTCGTGAATAAGAACTAGCATTTATGTATTATACCGTGACGTGTAGTGTGAGCAAACATAGAGGTTACTTATTTTAGTAACTCAAGGGTTTTGTGTGAATCAAGAAGAATATCAAGATCTATTGTTTGATTCGTTGATTATCGCATCAAAATCAAGAGGTTAGTAAACTATGCGTTTGTTTATACATTAATACATGTACATCATATGGATCATTTTGGGATGATCTTTTCCCACATGAATTTAGACAAAGTTATTCAAAAGATAAATATTTATCAAACATGTAACTAGGATTACAATGGTATCAGAGAGGTCTCATGATTTTTCGATGCGTAAAGCGAAAATATGAAATAAGACATTTCCAACAATTAGTTTTTGTTGTTATTTTAGATAATTTAAGGGACTTATCAAATAACTAGTTATATCAAAATTTGCGATGATGGTTTTATGTTAGACCCATTATTTTAGGTAAGTTTTTTCAATTCGGATATCCGAATTTTCGAATAACATTTTTATAAATCCAAATATCTATGATTTTATAAAGATTTATCAAACATGTAACTAGGATTACAATGGTATCAGAGAGGTCTTATGATTTTTCGAGGCCTAAAGCGAAAATATGAAATAAGACATTTCCGACAATTAGTTTTTGTTGTTATTTTAGATAATTTAAGGGACTTATCAAATAACTAGTTATATCAAAATTTGCGATGATGGTTTTATGTTAGACCCATTATTTTAGCTAAGTTTTTTCAATTCGGATAACATTTTTATAAATCCAAATATATATGATTTTTGTAATACTTTTGTATGAGTTTCTATATTGACGTTTCATAAAAACCCAACTTTTAAATAAAATTTGGAAAACTTTCATATCAAATTCCAACCATTTGTGAAACAGATCGATGTGGGACCATAATTGTGCGCTAGCACGTCGAGCTAAAACCGATACACGATATGTACATAGCTCTTTCTAGATGGCTTCAACAAGTTTTAAACCCTCTCTGACACCAGCTGTAAACGAATCTTTAGCCTATTGTGTAATGGCAGAATTTGCAATTGCAACTCCTGTTAATGTTGCCACAACTAGGCTCCAACATGTCTGGTAGGTTCCCGAATCATTATTTGAGTCATACTTATCAACACCAATGAGATCTAATGAAGAATAACAAAGCAACGAAAGAAATTCCGCTTGACATGGGTTTTGAGTCCCGCGAATGAATTGGTGTATCTGGTTGATACATCTTTTAATGTATCTCTTTTAAGGTCTTGTTTCGTCTATATGTATAGCAAACCTAAAATACACTTCGTCATCGTTTTTCAGTCATTATCTTGTATTCGAAGAATACTTAACGATGTTTTGTAACATATTCTTAGCAAGGGTCCAACAAGAGTGCTTGAGTGAAAAACATAATTTCAAAGTAATACATAAAAAGCATGCGGGAAGCTTCAACTACATAAAAAAACACTTTAGTAGAAAATGAAAAGCTATTTTTGTGTTTTCTCCATAAAGATAAGCAACGAGAAAGTAGTCTTCATTTCATTCTTCAAGTTGTTGAACCCAATGTCTTTCGACTCGGAAAGGGATGATAAACCTTTTTGATGGGGTCGAGTGGTATGTCAAAACTAACGACCTTAAAAATAAGGCTATTGATCCTACCAAAGAACCAACTACTGGAGCAAGCAGTAATAGTTTGATTCCTGATTGGTGGCAAACCGTCAAGTTTATCACACAAGTCAACCACTTGTGAATGGTTAACCGTAATAAAATTCAAACAGTCTAAAACCAATACAATTAAGATCAGAGGAATATAGTGTTTCCCTAGGTCGTTAAGTCCCACGGAGGATTAATGGTGCTCAACACTTTCAGATGTCGAATGATCACTAAGGATAATGATCAGTAAGGATTTTGGAATATTTATACTTAAAGAAAAAGTTTTGTAAATTACAGGGGCTTAAATGCAAATTAAAGAGAATTGAAAAGCTAAATTATATTAAATAAACGCTATCACTATTTTTAAAATGATGTTTTTCTTGATTTATAAAACAAAATAACTTAAATAAACTATTTTAATTAAAGCGTAAACCTAAATTATCTAAAAGCGTGACCTAGAATGAAAGCGTCGTTATATATAAAAATTACGCGAGTGCATAAGAAAAAGCGTAAAATTTGTAAAATAAAGTCCTACGAGTGTAAAAACAATTTTCTTACTTACTATATGACAAAAGAAAATTTTAGAAAAAGATTTATATTTTTGACTTTTACACTTTTTATGATGAATTAAATACTATTTTAGACTAATTAAATGATTAAAAATACTAAAACTATTCAGAAAATTCTGAAACTTTTTTACAAAATACTTTATAACAATACAAAGCTAAGAAAAATACAAAAGGTGTGAAAGCTTGTTTTAATAAGCTGTAAATAAGCTAAAGTTCTCGTATAAGCTAAATGGACAAAAATGGTTAAGTATTAAATGTTGCAAAGAGTAACCAACAAAGTCCCAAGGCGGTTGGTGAGTGTGTTGTGTGGTGGTGGGTGGCGTGGTTGAATCCAAAGAATGGACTTTTTCTTTTATTTTCTTTTTGGATTTTTCTTTTGAAACTTTCTAAATAACTAAATATAAACAACTTTTGAAAAGACAAACTTTTAGAACTTAAAATAAGCTAGAATGAAGTCGATTTAGCTTAACGACGCTATATGAACTTTTTAAGACTAGGATTCTTCAAATTAAGCTAAAGTTTGAAAATAAGCCAAGAGCTTATGGAAAGAGCTAAAATGGACTGAAAGAATTTTAATTAAGCTAAAGGAACTAGAAAAAGCTAAGGCAATAAGCTGTAAATTGAAAATAAGCAAATAAGCAAATCCAATCCTAACTGTGGCACAAGCAGGTCTGCAGGCTTCTTGATAGCCCAAACAAGCTTATCAGATAAGCTTGAAAAGCTAAAATAAGCTTTGATCCAACAAGTTGAGATGGTGGGGTTTCCAAAAAGCTAAAGCTCTCACTGTGGAGTTCACTGTTGAGCTTGTGGTGAGCTTGAGAAAAAGATGGTAAACCACTGAGTGTTCAGTGTTCACACAAAATGGGACAACTTAAAAGCTTGTTGCAGCCCTATCCAATAAGCTATAAAGTGAAAAACTAAACTTGGAACTTTGAGATAGCTAGGTTAGCTACACAAAAAGCTAAAACTCACAAGCTGAGTCTCACTAATAAGCTCTGTGTGAGCTTATTAAAATGAACAGTTAACACAGACTTCCTTGGCACAGGGCACTTTTTAAAACAGGTTGTCAAAATAAGCTAAGAAATAAGCCATGTAATAAGCTAGATAGACAATATAAAAAATACTATGATAGAGATAAGCAGTTGAATATTGATATACCAAAAGCTCAAATCTTGAAGCTTAATATTAAGTCCTATAGAAAATAATCTAGTTTATTCAAAAACGACCAAACTGAAATTTTGACTTTTTATAAAAACCAAATAAGTTGACTAAAATGAACTTTGAATCAATCCTAATCACTGATTATGATGTATTAAGGTGGATTAAGACTGATTTGATCAACAATAACAACTTATAATCATGAAAACAAGATCATGGATCATAAAAATCCAACAGTTAGTTAACAAGATGAGATCAAAGGTTATTTTGACTTTCTAGCAACTAAGGACTGGATTTTATTGTTTATATGAGCTATATGGTACTAAAGTGACATAAGACAATAACAAGCAACAACACAAACACTCTCTAAAGCAGTTAAACAAGCAAATCCAAACATGCTTTTATGAGACTGTTTTTGTGATTTCCAAAGAGTTTCAAAGATTTAGACCATGCACTTGACTACAGACTTTATATTATCATAATATGAGACTAAATAAGCATTAAACAATAATAATAACAACATAAAATTAAGAAATTTCACTTATGCTATATAAACTGTTAAAATAAAACTTTTACTAACTACAAATTAAAGAGAACAAGTAACTGGTTTTAATGCTTAATTATACTTAACTATGACTAATAAACATGAACATCTGAGATTTAAGCTAATGAACAACTCAAACGGTGAAATGCCAAAATGAGAATTGCTTACAAGTTGGATTCCAAGTGAAAACCGAGAACCAATGCTTGAAAACACTTCCTATAGCTTCCCAAGAAGCTCTAAACCCAAGGGCAATCCATTATTAACCCTGCTCCAGCTGTGATTATCATTTCTTGTGATTTTTGATTTTTTACTAATTTATTTTGTATTTTTTTTGTATTTTTGCTTTTTGGTACTAGACTGATTTTAAAGGTTTCTAAAAGCTTAAATAAGCTTTCTAGGAGCTTATATTGGCTTATAAGTTCTTAACAAAACTGCTTAACAACATTCAAACATTTTTTTAGAATTTGAGCAAGTAACATTTACATAAACTGAAAAGAGGATTTGATCTTGGCCGATTTTCTCAAAAGCTTTATTATACAATAAAAACTTGAAATCTGAGCTTAAAAGCTTAAACATACACCGAATTTGAAATTTAATTAAAACGACATAAGCTAAACTAAAATACACTAGATACTTGTTCACATTGCTCCATTCCTCTTTATAATGATCTTTTCCACTCTTGTCGACATCTCTGAATGTTTCCCACCTCATCCCAACCATTGGATCATTCTAACTCATCATATTCGTCCACTTGGAGTTTTGGCGCCAAAAGTCATGAGCAGGTTTCTTGCATTAATGAAGTTTGGGAGATTGTGGAGGTGGAGGGGAGTTGTTATACAGCTGGAAAGGTGGAAGAAGCAAGTGGAAAGGTGGAAACCAGGGTGGTTTGAGAGGTGTCTGGTTTTGGCGGGTATATGTGAGGGAGATGCACAGTGCATCTGGTATTTGACTTATTTTGACCGAGATATTAATAAGTGGGGGGGGGGGTCAAAATGGGGTCAAGTGGATAATGACAGGGGGTCTTTTGTTTTGGTTGGGGTAAAAATACATAAAGGGCCATTTGGTTTAAGCTTATATACAAGGACTATTTATGTAATTTATGTTTTATGAGGGACCAAAACTGCCACTTTTCCAAAGTTATCAAAAGGACCAAATTTGCCAATCTTTAATAGTACAAGGACCAATTTTGATTATTTTCCATTTTTATAAATCCAAGGACTATTTTTGACACTTTTTAAACTTTAGGGACCTTTTCTGCCATTTGACTAAAGATTCATTCAAGGACCATTTTTGACAACTTAGAACATTTCAGGGACCTTGAATAACATTTTGTTTTATTTTGATTTACCAATATTTTTTTGACAACTTTTGAAACTTGGGGACTAAAAGCGCCAATTATGCAAACTTGATACGTTTTTCATCCGATTTTGATATTTTTGCATTTAAAACACATAAAACACTTATTTGTGATATTTTTATCATTTTGATGTATTTCTAAGTGTTTTCAGATGTTTTTGCAGTCTAAAAGGTACACAAATGATGAGTATTTGCATACTCATCAATTCCCCACTTGTACTTTGAGATATCATACCAATATGTGCGGCCTTTGACGAAAGGGTTAATAAAAACATGAAGTTGTAGGTAACATAACAAATTCGAGCTAAGTGAGACAAAATAAGAGTTCGGACACGTGCTACTAGAAACTTAGGATCAACGATTTGAGCCATAACCCAATATTTTTTTATTTCAAATGTTAGTTCTTGTATTCGCTGGGAGAAGTTACATGTTTAAGGTTTAGAATAAGGATTGAATCGAGCACAAAACTAGGACCGAATGGAGCATAACCGTGAACAAAGAGAATGCTATATTTGTTGAAAATAATCACGATTAATGGTACAATGAGGGAAGAAGTTCTAGTCCATAATTCTTTTGGACTTTTTGTTGCTAACGAAAAAGGCAGATAGGCAACCATGACACCCATAAGCAAGAGTCTAGTGCAAGTGGATTTATTGATACTATCAATTTCCACATCACCAAATAGATCTAATAAAATAGTCAGACCTGATGACATGAGTGATATGGAGATGGCGTTTCCATTGAGCTACCGACCGACAATCACAACTTATGTTTCTGACATCCAGTTTTAGTATCAGGTAGTTACAGTTTCAGCCGTAACTAAAAGTACACATATAAAAATCGTTGTTGCAAAGTATGCACCTAAAAATGGTACTGCATCTTTGATTGAGTTAAACGCCATTGAGACTCAACTGTTGATGTAGGAGATTGTGAATGAAAAGCAACTTGAGCTTTGAATGTGGGGAGATGAAAGAAAGAAAGATGTACCGCTCGTGTTAGGAGGTTTTGTACTTTTAGGATTTAATATGAAGATTTTGCTTTTGTGTAGGGTGAGCATGAGGCGGTTTGGAATGGTTTTTGGCTAAAACCAAAACCACGAACCAAAGTTCGGGTTTTAGTTTTTAAAACTAAACCGCGCTCCAAAATTTTGGTTTGGCTTTTTGCGGTTCGATTTTCGATTTTTTTTTTCATTTGAAGGGCCATCTTTTCTACAAATTTGAAATCACTTTCGAAAATTGTTCCCACGTGATCTTAGAGAGAGTTATTCAAAAGATAAAGATTTTTCAAATAGGTAAATACGATTATAATGGTATTAGAGATGTCTCATATTTTTTGAGGCCTAAAGCAAAAATATGAAATGAGACATTTTCGACAATAGTTTTTTGTTCTTAATTACGATAATTTAAGGGAATTGTCAATAACTAGTTATATCACAAATTTAGACATCCGAAATTTTCGTTGATAGTTTTATGTTAGATCCATTGTTTTAACTAAGTTTTTTCAATTCAGATATTGAATATTTCGGATAACATTTATATTTCCAATTATCTTTAATTTTTTGTAAAAATTTTATATGAGTTGCTAAATTTACATTCCATAAAACCCAACTTTTTAATAAATTTTTAGTCAAATTTTCGGGTATCCGAATACTGATATTTTTTGAACACCTAAAACCTAAATCACAAAATCTTAGAAAATAAGCTAAATATTTTTGAAAAAATAACATGTATATAAAGATGAGATATGCGAACATATGTGAAATAAAGAAAACTAACTTTACAAATTTATTATACTGTTAGATAATTTGTGTTACAAATATTAAATACACGTGTTTCTTAATTTTTGGAAATTGATAATTACTTGTATCAAAACTAATATGTTTGATATTTTTTTAATAGTTTATAAATATTAGTATCGGGCGCTTTAGTTTTTTCGGTTTAGGTTTTTATACAAACCAAAACTGCGCCATCTGTTTTAAAATTGGTGAGGTTATTCTAGGACATTTTTTTTAATGGTTTTTGGTTCAGTTTTTCGGTTTTGTTGCTTTGGCCTATTTAACTTTTTTTGAATGTATGTTTTGTACCTGTCGAAGCATTTTTCTGTCGGGTTGGTCTTGACGGCTTCCACGTACCGGTCATCCTTGTCCCGAGCTTTGAAATGTGCTACAAAGATGAAAGAACCCGTTAGAAGGAGCCCCGAGGCCGAAGCCCCGGGAACCACCCTCCGACGGTCAAGTCAGAACCTCGTAAGTAGAGGATTTAGCATGTGTGTATAAGCATGTATGCATTATGATGTGTGTATGTGTGTGAGGTGTATATAATATGTATGTGAAGTATCATACCTCATCTTGTGTAAAGAGTGGCATATATATATAGACATAGATAGTGACATATCTAGGAGGGAAATATTTAGGCGGGAAACAACTAGGCGGGAATATTTAGGCGGGAACATTTAGGCGAGAAGTATTCCTTTGTCTAGGGTAATTCGGCATAGGCCATTTGGCCATATACGTCGACATGTCCCCCCAGTATTGTACTATTGGTTGAAGACCGATGGTGCAATACTTAGAGAATGTCCATCAGACCACATACGCCATCATGTCTTCCCGGTATAGTATTGTTGACATATAGTCAATAGTGCTATACTAAAATTTTGTCTTGTCTTTATATATATATATATTTTTTTGCCATTCTTTACAATGGTTGTGGACCGCCAGCAAGGTGCATTATTGGCCGGAGGTTAAAGCCATCCCTTTGTTTATACTTGTGCGAGATATCATGTATCCCATTTTGATTTGTTTAATTAATGACGTCTCTAGTGACTGGCTCTTCCGGGGTAGAGCAATGACGTCCTTGGTACCCTGCATCTTCGGAATATAATTATGCCCGTAAGTAAATATACCCCGGCCTTCCCTAGTGACTTAGCACTTTCGGGGTAAATTATGCCTTTTGGTTGGTGTACCTCGGCCTTCCCTAGTGACTTAGCACTTTCGGGATAAATTATGCCTTTTGGTTGGTGTACCTCGGCCTTCCCTAGTGACTTGGCACTTTCGGGGGTAAACTATGCCTTTTGGTTGGTGTACCTCGGCCTTCCCTAGTGACTTGGCACTTTCGGGAGTAAATTATGCCTTTTGGTTGGTGTACCTCGGCCTTCCCTAGTGACTTGGCACTTTTGGGGGTAAATTATGCCTTTTGGTTGGTGTACCTCGGCCTTCCCTAGTGACTTGGCACTTTGGGGGTAAGTATGCTTGTAAGTAAATATACCCCACCTTCCCTAGTGACTTAGCACTTTTGGGGTAATGTTTACTTTGTTGGTAAATCTACCGGTGGCTCATCCCAAGCGTCGTCACGCCCACGGGTATCTGCGTCGTTAGGCATATATGCCTCGGCTCTTCCCTTAATGTCTTAGCATTATTCGGGGGTATGCAGTCGCCTACCGAATGGTATATGGCCTTCCCTAGTGTCGTTGCACTTACGGGGGTAAATTATGCCTTATTGGCTAGACATTGACTACATGGATCGGCCGGAGGTAGCTAATCTCCACCGGAGTCATTATGATGTTATGTCTTTTTTCTTGTAGCTGTTATGCATGTGGAACCTCATACAAATATCCTTGCAAAGTGAAACATGAAAACTCTTTCGCTTTTTCGTGTTAGATATGATAAACACAACATTTCGTTAAAAAATTAGGTCACAGCAGGACCGCAACAACCTATAAACGTATTATACCATTATACTCCCCCCAGTTCAACGGTGTTAATGTTTATTAGTATCGTTGAACTTAAATAGAAAGGTATTAGATAGCATAATGAACCAATAACCATAACGCTTACCCGGATGTTTAACTATTAAACGTATGATGTCTTATCGTACTTGACAATAGGATGTCGATCATTGTAAATTTGACATTACGTCCTTACCCTATTAATTATTTGCGTTGGTAATAGTGCCTCGAAACATTGTTCTTTATTGATGTTCGTGCGACCGAAGGTCCGTGAGTAACACGTTAAATATAAGCGATTGATAACTGATCAATAAGTCCTCGGCATTTTTGCCCGAAGACCATGTTTCATATGACTAACAAGAAAATTAGTGACTCGTTCGTCGGCTTGGTTCTTTCAAGAATAAAAGGTGTTAACCTTGAACAAATAAGATCAAACTTGAATTTTAAGTTTTATGGGTTGATTGTTAAAATCTCTGATTCAAATGAACACTTTAAGATTCGGAAACATCCTAAAGGTGTAGCGTAAAATTGTAATTTTAACACAAGAACGTTTCTAAGCGTTGGACGGGTATATATATTAACTCACAAAAACTTAGATATACAAATCCGACTGCATGTTTTAGAGATAGTGGAAGCGATTGACGGTGGAATCGGCCGAAAGACCTTATGTGTGCCTTTTAGGCTGTTAGATGTTGCTGGTAACACTAGTGGAGATTAGTCTCTTGTCAAAGCATGAAATTCAAGCATGGAATGTGAAAAAATCCGAGCTCCAACGTGTTTTTGTCGTAACCAGGACGAAATGTTTGTTGCTCCTCCAGATGCGGAGTTATGAGAATACAATTGTTTTACCTCGAATCTTTATTTTGGCTTACAATTGAAGTTTTTGGTTTGTTTGACCTTTGATTGCCGGATCTCAATATGGGAAATCCGAGAGACGGGTCTTAGATAGTGCTGAGGGTGAATGCTCGAATATTAGCGTTGTCATGGTCGTGTGACGAAGTTTTAGAAGATCGAATGGAGATCGAGCAGCCGAAGGATCGGAGATTGACGATCGGGAACCAAGGCACAAGAATGTTAGCGCGTATAAAGTCATCCGGATGGATCGCCGAAGAAGGCGAAAAAGTTTAACTACACCCACATGTTCATAAAAATAGTTGGTGATTAATTTTACCTAAGGGCCAGAACTTGACGTCCGGGACCTGGCGCCGGATGTTAGTACTGATGATGTATCGGTCATAATTTACAGGACCGAGTGAACCTCGACCATGTGTGACACCGCGACTTTCGAATTAAGTGAGGTTTGGTATAATCCCTTATAATAGCGATGGCCTTCGAGTCAAGTCATGACACATTTGGGTAAGGATCTCGAGGTTATGGTATGAGTTGTTTATTCATGTGACGGACAGTAAACCGAAGGTAATGACCTATGCTCGAATGGTGACTTTTGTGTTTTGACTATTGTGGTAGTTTTATATTTTTGAAGATTCCCCTTTGCAAATAATAAACGTTTATCTTCGGTCCCCTCGAAGACCGTATCTACTTGACAAGCATTTTTGCCCGAACCCCATTTGCAAGGACCCGCGCTCATGAAGATTACTATCTGTCACCCATCAGAGACGAAGGTTCAGTTGTACCGGAGCATTAAAGTGTGACATGTCAAGTACCAGAGTACTGATGTCGGAGCTCAAAGATCAACAATCATATCATGGCTTAGAAGATGCAGTTAAAAGTTAAATCAAGTTAGTATATGATGCTTACTGAGAACCGGAAGACCAAATAGGAACTGTATGGATGTGTGGCGTAAACCTTTGATGTTACCACCAACTAGGGGCATAAAAATCCGAATGATCAACACTTTGTCGATCGGGAGCCGGGCAATGCGGTCTCTTGTGAACATACAACACAACTTGCGGAGTTTGCAATAAAGACTTTGTTGATAATAGTTTGCGACTTTGCATATTTTATATATTTTAACGTAGTAGCCCAAGGTCCAACTATGAAACTATGGGTGAAAGAGGGTGTGCTATTGAAATATCATCCCATAAGGTCGGAACCCTCATCGAGGTAGAAATTGAAAAAAGCTCGATGTGACGAATGTTGGAGCTAATACCGATACCATTTCCTCAGTCCATGCGGTACTCCCGTCCGGAGCTTGATGATTAAAAAGATTGAACTCACAATGTCTTTCGTATAAGCCTCCGGAGATGGCGAAAATGGTTTTAAAAGAAAAAGTCGAAATAAAAAAGACCAAGAGTCAATGATTGACGGCGAGTTCCGCCGAGAAATAATGAAACATTGATTTTTTATTTTATTTTTATTTTTTAAGGTAGCCCGGGTAAATACACGAAAACGATTTTTTATTGAGACTACAATTTGTTTATCTTCTTGTTAATTTTACCCAAAAGTTAAAGTAGGACCGTTTGAAAATCACATGCACGAGATAACGAGATTAACCATTGTATTTTTAAGTTATCATGGTTTGAAAACTTGTAACACATGCATAAATGTATATGATCATTTAGAGTTGCGCAAAAAGCATGCAAGTTTTATTTATTATTTTTCATATTAAATAATGGTGTAATTTCTCTTGGCATCAAGTGGTTTTCATCATCTAACCTCTAGACTAAAGTAACTTCAACATCAATGGTAGCATTTTCTAGTGGTGAGAGAGTCTAAGTTATTAGGCTTAGCCATCCTTTGTCCTTTTCCACAAGCATATAGCATATAAGCTAGCAAAAGAGCTACGGTAGGCTTACTTATACTTTGCTAGCATGTGCACTGTGGCACTGTGCAGTCGGAGTAGAAAACAAAATTTTGTTACAGGACCATGCCAAAGCAAATATGACTTGTCATAAAACAAAGTACTACTAGTACTTGAAATAAAGCTTATTTAACTCTAAACATTATTGTATTAGAAAGGTAATATATGTGGAGCATGTTTTGCTATCTTTCATCGCATAGTGTGCTCTTTATTCCTCTCTTTTTAGCCTTGTATAGAGATAAAATTAAGCTATGATAACTTGCAACTTGAGCATAATAACATGTACATTGTGCTTCAGGCCATATTCATTTAACTTCTTATACTGGTGGTAGAGATACCTTTATACTAGTAATATTTGTGCACTCTAAAACACTTGTACGCTATGTATAATCGGTTTGCAAACCTTAATAACATATAGTACTATAACAATAAGATAAGTAACCCCCCAATGTCCTATCATATACCCACAACATGCATTTATAATATGCAAATATACTTAAAGACATTTGACTGATCTCAGTGATTCCGCCCATTTTTATAAGGTAGCCCTCACAGGTATTTAGCAAGACAAATTCCAGTCAAGTTGGGTTTAATATCTTATGTGTTTACAACCTAACATGCATATGACTGTCTAGTTTTATACACAATTCTTTTTGCGTAGACTTGCTCACATTTATTATGAAGGATACGGGAGCAATAGAGAAGTTTTCAAGTAACCCACACAAAATGAGATAACTAGCCAGGATAAAAACTTACCAACCCGCCGTCATTGTTCTTTTCACGTTCGCGATTGAAACCCGTTACAGCACATCCAAACAAGATGATACTCCCGAACAACATCCGAACGAGACCATACCGAACAGCCCTTAACCGGTTCACACAGTCCGGCATTCATACCGAACGCCCGCACCGGACTGAAAATCTGACCCGTTATTCTTAACTCTTGCTAGATTGAATAACGGGTCACCTCCGGATGGAGTCATACCGAAGGGAGGATGGTGGACGGACCACCTCCGAATGGTGGACGAACCACCTCCGACGCAGTAAGTTTTGAAACGAGACCTATCATTCTTAGCTCCGGTAGAGTGAATGACGGGTCCCACAGATGGCGCCAATGTCGAAGCATTTTTCTGTCGGGTTGGTCTTGACGGCTTCCACGTACCGGTCATCCTTGTCCCGAGCTTTGAAATGTGCTACAAAGATGAAAGAACTCGTTAGAAGGAGCCACGAGGTCAAGCCCCGGAACCACCTCAACGGTCAAGTCAGAACCTCGTAAGTAGAGGATTTAGCATGTGTGTATAAGCATGTATGCATTATGATGTGTGTATGTGTGTGAGGTGTATATAATTTGTATGTGAAGTATCATACCTCATCTTGTGTAAAGAGTGACATATATATATAGACATAGATAGTGACATATCTAGGAGGGAAATATTTAGGCGGGAAACAACTAGGCGGGAATATTTAGGCGGGAACATTTAGGCAGGAAGTATTCCTTTGTCTAGGGTAATTCGGCATATGCCATTTGGCCATATACGTCGACAGTACCTTAATAAACAACTTTTTGTGAATATAATTAAACGAGAGTTAAAACAGCTTATATAAGCTCTTTTAACTTTTTGTGAATGTATGTTTTGTACCTTAGTAAATATGTTTTTGTGAATATAATAAAATGATAGTTAAAACAACATATATAAATTTTCTTAACTTTTTATGAATATATGTTTGGTACCTTAATAAACAACTTTTTGCGAATATAATAAAATAAGAGTTAAAACTACTTATATAAGCTCTTTTAATTTTTGTGAATGTATGTTTGATACTTTAGTGAACAACTTTTTGTGAACATAATAAAACAACAGTTAAAACAACTTATATAAGCTTTCTTAACTTTTTGTGAATGTATGTTTGGTACCTTAGTAAATATGTTTTCGTGAATATAATAAAATGATAGTTAAAACAACTTATATAAACTCTCTTAACTTTTTGGGAATGTATGTTTGGTACCTTAGTAAACAACTTTTTTGGGAATATAATAAAAAGAGAGTTAAAACAACTTATATAAGCTCTCTTAACTTTTTGTAAATGTATGTTTGGTACCTTAGTAAACAACTTTTTGTGAATATAATAAAATGAGAGTTAAAACAACTTATATAAGCTCTCTTAACTTTTTGTAAATGTATGTTTGGTACCTTAGTAAACAACTTTTTGTGAATATAATAAAATGAGAGTTAAAACAAGTTATATAAGCTCTCTTAACTTTTTGTAAATTAATTTAATTGATTGATCTCGCGACTATCAAGTGAGAGATAAATGGCGTAAAACTATGACTGTGATAAAGAGACATGTGGACACAATGTAATCCAAAAAGTGATAAACTTCATTTTCTGTTGCATGTCCTTAACTATTGAACTACCAACGGTGAAAAGAGACATGCTAGTTTAGATTAGCTTATTGCATGAAAAATGACATGTGTGGATTTGCTTATTTACACACTTTATTAGGTTGTCCAAATTCAAAAAAAAATAAAGAGCTCAATCTTCCATTCATTTTCATGTTTGTAAGCTTATCAACCTCATTGTAAGCTTCACAAACAAAACTATTAGACCAAATAAGCGAGTTTATGACTTTTTTTCATCTTCAAATAAATAAATAAGCCAACTAAATTAACTAATTCAAACAAGCTATTAATGAATGGAACTTTATTCACTTTTGTTAAATTGTTTATAAGTTTGAACTAGTTATAATACCCGTGCACGCACGGGGTTTTGACAAAAAAAATTATCCTGTATTAATACTGAATATTGTGCCGTTAAAGATAATTACAATAATTATATAGTTATAAGTTTCGTACAAGCACGAAGTTTACACATAAATCAAATTTATTTTAACATTTTAGTTCAGTATATACACATAAAAGAATTTGTCCATGAAAATTGTGATATAAGTACAATTAATACTTATGCATGAGTTTTAATTATGCATTAATATCTATTAGAATTTGGTAAAATATTTGTAAAAATTTCTGTTAGGTAACTTAAGATTTAATTTTATTTAGCTGACATATATGTTGATGTTGTTATTTAAATTTCACTACTGATATTATGGTGTACACATGATGCCAGTTTAATAGCACACAATGAGCGTTGATAAAATTAAAGTATACTCCTTAAAAAATTTAAAAATGTTTTTCTAGATTTCTTTATATAAATAAATAAGAATTACATGAGTCATTGTTATAAGTATAATCGCGTATATTTATTTTTATATTAAAGTAACCCGTGCTTACAATTTGATAATTATATTCCCGTTTTCAGTAATTTAGCCGTATTTAAAATGTAACTCGTGTCCACATAGGTTAAACATTTAAAAATGAAATAAATGAGTTTATTGAACGTATATAGTAAAAAAAATGATACTTATAATATTATGCAAATTTATATGTTGTTATTTAAAACAACATTGTATTTTTTAAGATATAAAGTATAAAAGGTATAAAGTATATGGGGGTATTTGTTTATAATCCAAAATTATTTAAAAACATGGACGCTTTAATATTACACTTAACACTATATGATTTTTAAAAATTCAACCACTAAAGTTTTATTAATCATATCCTCTTTTTTAGGTTTTTGTTTTCACAAATTTGACACCTATATTTTTATGTGTTTTTTTATTAACCAAATTTAATAAAGTTTGACAAAAATCAATTTAATTTTAAGTTTTATTAACCAATCACTTCACACGATTTTGCTTACGTGGCGAAATCGAGCTCTCTTATTGACCCAATTGTTTTTTCAATAAGAATGAATTGACAAAATCACTCCGAAATGATGTAATTCTTTTATTATATAAAAGATAAGATGATAAGTGTAGACTTAAAATTTAAATTTATCTCTTACCTCCCTTTTCATGAAGTTAAGATTTGGCTATGTCTATTTCGTAAGTCCGTCTTTGTCTCTTTGAATCCATATAAGCAACGAGGAGAAAGGGATTTTCTCATAGGCATTGGCATGTATCTATTTTGTTATCATTTATCCCACATCATTCAAAGAGACAAAATTTAGCTAGTTAATAAACAATCACATACACAATCCATATGTGTTGTGATTGCTATTATGTTGTTTACCCTAACATGATGATCATGTAAATAAACATGTTACATGATTGTAATATAGGACACAACTTAAATTAACTCTCAACTTTTTGTGAATGTAATTAACGACTTTTTGCGAATAAAATTTTGGTATTATAGTAAACAACATTTTGTGAATGTAATTAGACAGAGTGTAGTTATGTTCTCTTAAATTTTTGTGAATGTAATTAAGCGAGATACGGGCTTTGCCCAAACTTTTATTTTTCGTTAATATAATTTCAAGTTACAATTATAGGTAAACAATTCATGTTTAATGACATTAGACATTAGTTAATATATTTCACCTTTATCTTCTTCTTACTTATTATTTTATTTTTAAAAGAAAACTCAATAATAATTTTGTGGGGATGATATTGTTCTTTGTTTTTGTTTTGACTTAGTTGTTATATGACGACATTAAATCGGAAACATGTACGACATTATAACCTTGTGACGAAATTAAACAAGTTGAAAGCTCAAGTTAATATGCTAAGAGCATCTACAACGCATCAAGTCTTTAATACTTGATGCATTTAATAAATAAGACATTTAATGGTTAAAGTTTGGTGGAAAAACTTAAGCTTTACCAAGATTTTGTAGAAAAGCTTTTTAAAAATCTTTGGTTTCAACTTAAAAAAAAAAATAAGAAAAAGGGCTTTTTAAAAAAGTAAAAAGCTTTCAGCCACTTGACTCATTGTGAATGCTCAATAAACAACTAAATGAGTTTATGAATCTCTACAAATTCAAATAAATGCATAAGCCAATTATGTTCAAACAACAATTTAGGTTCGCTGTAGCGATGGTAGCATAATCGTCTTCATGTTAGTGTCACATCATTATTTTTCCCCGCCACTTTTGTGTTGTAGTTTCAATCCCATCACTTCTAATAACACACCCCAACGGTCCCATTTCCTGTTCTCCATATCTTTTCCATCTCACCATGGCGCTTGAAAATCAGTTTGAAATCAATCCATTATCTCATTTCTCATGAAGTCAAGATTTGGCATGTCATAATCTTATTTTTTTTAACTCAGTCTTTTAGATCCATGTGTACTTAAAACGATGAAATGAGTGATGTAGATTAAACTTGTTCAGTATCTTGACCGTTACTTGATTATACAAGAATAAGCAATGTTTGGAAGCCGTTTTTTAATCGACCGAGTTCAAAGTGATCAAATGGTTGGAACACTCGAGAGAGAAAGCATTTCAATATGTGCACTTTTATTGTGCTAATTCATGGAGTAAAACACATGGCTAAACCTTATGCAACTCAAGACGACGAGAATAACACACTGAACATGGATCGAGTATCATTGCTATTGCTCATGATTCATAAGTGAGAACCATTTTATCCCATATCAACTATCGTACATATAAACATTTCTTGATCATGCCAAAAGAAAATTATTAGAAAGATTAAAATTTGGACCTTGAACATCTTGAAGCTCAAACTCAACATTTTTTGGGTTATTTTTTACTCGCCCCATTTCGGCTATGCAATTTGCAAGTGAAACCCTTTTTCTTGGTCGGCCCGTTGGTGTGAATGTGACCTGCCATGTCAGGTCGGGTTGGCTCGGTGGATCTTGCACTTCTAAGGGAGTGGTTCAAGAAATGAAGAAATGTTTGTTTAGAAAATAAAAAGTTATAGGTCGGTTTTTTTTCATGTTTTAACATTTTGATGATTTGATAGATTAATTTAACTTATTGATCTCACGACCAACATGCGGGAAATAAATGGCGTGAAACTATGACTGTGATAAAGGGACATGCGGACAAAATGTAATCTGAAATGTGAAAAACTTCGTTTTATTTTGCATGTCGTCCACTATTGAACTGTGCACCATCAGTGAAAATGTACATGGTAGTTTAGATTAGCTTAATGTATTGTAGGAGGTTTAAGAGGTTGTCCATATTCAAAATAACAATGAGCTCAGTCTTCCTTTTATATTTATGATTGTAGTTTAACTTGCTAGACTCTTAGATCAAATAAGCGAGTTTATGACTTTTCTTTTTAACTTCAAATAAATACATAAGCTGATTAATAAACTAATCCAAACAATCTATTAATAAATGGAACTTTATTCACTTTGGTTAAATGATACTACTTTATTAAATGTTTAGAAATTAGAATAAGTTGATGAGTGTAGACTTGTAGCATAGAATAACATGTCATTGATGAATTTTAACAATACAATTGAACGAGTCCCACCGATCTCACGAGTAACAAGTCATTGATAAACAGGGACGGAGCCAGACGGGATCCCGTGGGTGCCCGTGACACCTATGAATTTTTTCGATTTAGTGTTAATTTTAAAGAAAAAAACATCGATTTTTCTCAAATGTATTTTAAATGACCCCGATCCATTGAAATGTGTTTTTGCTCTTATTTAGTTAGCATCTTAAACTCAATTATATTACGCTTAAAAAAAATTTGTACACCCAATCATGTTTGTTTCTGGCTCCGTCCCTGTTGATAAATCTTCGAGTTTGATTAACGGGATATGAGGATAATATGTGCCAGTGATATCTTCACTTTATTTCGTTACTAGTTATCCCACATTGATCACAGAGAAAAAATTTGGCTAATTAATATACCATTGCATACAAGGGCCATATGTGTTGTGATTGCTATTACGTTGTTTACCGCAACATGATGTTATATTCCTCTCTAGTTATAGCCAACAACTTATATAGTTTATTATTTTATTTATTTATTTATTTCTTTTTGATACCATAATAAACAACATTTTGTGAATGTAACTAAACGAGCATGTTATAAACAACATTTTTTTTTAATATTATTTTGATACCATAATTAAGCATGTTATATTCCCTCTCTAACGAGCATGTTATAAACAACATTTTTTTTTGTGAATATTATTTTGATACCATAATTAAGCATGTTATATTCCTCTCTAGTTACTTCAAGTGTTACAATTATTGGTATTCAATTCATGTTTAATGACATTAGACGTTAGTTATGATATGCGCAGCGCGGGTATGGTTCTTCAACTTTGTTTTGACTTGATAATGTAGACTCGTAGCATAGACTTGAAAATCAATTTGCTCCATTATCTCCCTTTACTTGATTATGTATAAGCAATGTTTGAAAGCCGCTTTTTATTCGTCAGAGTTCAGAGTGATCAAATGGTTTGGAACACTCGAGAGATAAAGCATTTCAACTTATATAGCCTTTTAACTTTTTGTGAATGTAATTGATCAAACAACTTACTTAGCCTCTTAACTTTTTGTGAATGTAATTAAACAAGTGTAGTCGAAATATGTTCTTCGCCGGACTTTTACTTTTCGTTTACATAGACTAGCCGATGCCTGCAGTATGCGACGACAAAAGTGAGGAGAAAACTTAGGCTAGCCGAATGTCCGCGGTATACGACGACAAAAGTGAGGATAAAACTTTTTCTTGTCAGATAGATGAAAATACTGTAGAGGTATTGTAGTTGTTGTACACTCTTTAGAAACTCAAAAAATATTTGAAGATTGTCAAAATTTTCATAAAGTTTGAACTCCAAACTCTTTTATCTTAATTTAGCATGCATTAGGTAAAACATTGTTAATATATTACATGTAGTAAATTAACTCTAATTTTTATGGCCCGTTTGGTATGGGTGTATGGGAATAGTGGTATGGGTGTGAGAATGATAAAATGTGTTTGCTTGATGATATGGGTATGAGAAAACCTTTCAAACAAGGGTATCCGGATAGGTTTTTATTTTTGGTGATTTGAGGATACCTATGTTTTCTCTATCAAAAAATATAAAAGAAAAAAAGTCATGGCCCACCACTATCTCTCAATTATGCTTTTAATAATTTTTTTTTGAAGTCATTCCATTCCAAATCTATCCTCAAACCGTATGATTCATTTAAGCAAACCAACGGCCCCTTAGTAATTATTTTATAACTCCCAAAAATTATTAACTGAAATTTATATTCTAAGAAAATATGTTTTATGTGGTTGTATCATTTTCATAGTAACTCGTACTACTTGATAGGTATATTAATACATGCATTAAAATGTTGTAAAATTTGTTTGTAGAGTGTTACGTAAGACAAAGTTATACATGTATTATAAAGGAAGTAAGAGTTTTTTTTTTTTTTTTTTTTTTGAGATTAAGTGGTGGATATAAATGTCTAATTTAGCCTCTTATTAAAGAGAGAATTATTTTTGCGGGTCTCTCCAATAAGAGGGAATAAGGGATTGAGCCAACTCATTAAGTGAGGATAAAAGAAAAAGAAACACCCCTTTACTCTTGCATTACATCTGCCATTCGATCTTTTGACCCGCCCCGTTTTGCCTCTAGCCCGTTTGGTGTGAGTGTGACCCGACGTGTCGGTTCAGGTTGACTCGGTGGATCATGCAACTCAAAGGGTCAAGAAATGAGGAAATGTTTGTAACGAAAGTGAAAAGTATATGGGCTTTTTTGATGGTCTTAAAATTTAATGATTTGATACATTAGGTAAATCGACCGATCTTGTGACATATGGATAAACAACACAACATTAGGACAATGATTAAAGGGATGGAACCAGGTGGGTCTCGGAGGTTTCAGGACACTCATGGATTTCTCCGGCATAATGTTAATTTTTTTAAAAAGCCTCGAATTTTTATAAATGCATCTGGTCCAAGAAAAGTGCGTCTCTAGTCCCGTATAATCTTTTTAAAGTGCACATGATCACTTTGTGTCCTCTTCCGTTGCTGAATGAGCGAATAAGATGTGAATTGAAGACTTTTGTTTGTGTTGCATGTCCTCCACCATTGAGGTATCATTGCTGGAACATGATGTAGTTGTTTAGATTAGCTTATTGCCTTATTGTATAAAAATAATTTCGCTTAATGAATATTTGTTTTTGAGGTGTCGGAGGTAGCTTATTTCGACGGTTTATTCGATTATTTTAGATTTAGAAAAGTTGCAAGTTTTTACTCTATTTTAGGTTTACGAGTGTATTAACTTGATATTATGAACCTAAACAACTTGTATGCCCAAGTTAATTAGCTTACGAGCTTAAGTAAATGAGTTTACGAAGTTTTCAAATTCTAATAGCCCATTTAATTAAACTAGTCCAAACAGCCCCTTAATGAATGAATTTTATTCATTTTGATTGAGAAAAATCAGACAATTGTATTGTTTATTAGCTTTATAAAAGTTTGAATAAGATGTTATGTGTAGACTTATAGCATAGACTATAACATCAATTTGCTCAAGTATCTCTTTTTTCATCATTCGATACATACTTGACAGAATGAAATGATTAGTGTTACTTAAACTTGTTGAGTATTGTAATCGTTGTTTGGTTCTTTATGTATATACACAATGAGGAGAAATTAAACGTTTTTTTTTTTTTTTTAATCATACTCAGCCGATCATCTTTGAGAACTTAGTTTTACACCCTAATGATTTTTTTGAATTGACTATGGCATGGCATGTATCTATTATTCTATTTTGTTATGACTTATCACACATGGGACATATGTGTTGCGATTGCTATTACGTTGTTTAGCGTACAGGAGAGAGTAATGCAATTGAAAATGTTAATAGTAACACTACCTCTTTTGTATGTTCATGGCCGTCTCAAATTTTTTTGTGGCCTTAAGCAATAACAATAAAGTGACCGTGTTACACCGGTAACCTAAAGAGAAACTGCATATAAACTTGAACTATATGAATCATATATGTTTGATATTATACGTACTTATATGCAAAACTAATAAAAATGTGACCCTGTTTAAGTAGAGGCCCTGTACAACGGCACATGTTGCACACTCATCCAAGATCCCTCTGTGTATGTTCAACAACTTAAATGTTAACAGTTAACACTACCTCTCTTGTATGGAAGTAGGAATAAGACGAGACAAATTAATCAATTTGCTTCGTTATTATCTCCCTTTTCATGAAGTTTGAATTTGGCACGTCTATTTCTTAAGTTAGTCTTTGAATCAAAATAAAGTTGTGTGACGAGATGTTTGTTTTTCCCTTACTTATAACAGATGATTTAAAATAAAAAGTGATAAAACTGAGAGTCTCCACATTAAATTATTTGTTGATTAAGTAACCAGGAGAAACGTTTTTCTCGTAGTGAGTCAATTATCTTGGAGAACTTACTTTTACACTCTAATGATATTTTGATTTGACCATGGCATGACATGCATCTATTTTGTTACTAGTTATCCCACATCGAACCGAGGGACTGAATTTGGCTAGTTTATATACATTTGCTTACAATGAACATATGTGTTGCAATTGCTATTATGTTGTTTACCATAACATGAGAGTTATGTAATTAAAGATGTTATATGGCTTCTTTGATATGGTTAATAACTTATATAAGTTGTTAACTTTTTGTGAATGTAATTAAACGAGTGTAGTTTTTATACATGATACAGCTTTTTCTCGTCTTCGATCATATTCAGAAATTTCTTCGAGTGATAACAATCAGCCATGATAATTCATTGATTGACGACAGTTCTTCGCTAAAGCCTCTTTAGCTTTGGTGTGTGTTATGGCCAATAACACAAATCTTTTTGTGATGCCAAATTAATTATAATCAGATAATCTGATGTAATAAAATATATCCACAAAAAATAGGGTGTTCGGATAAAATACGTAAAACTAGGAGAACAAATTTCCTCATATATTAATTATTGATAAAAGATATAAAAGATTATTTACATACTCAATCTCCACCCTCCATTTTTATTTGATCTAATGGATGAGATTAATCCCAACAATTTTAAAAACCAACTTTCATCATTTTTTTCAAATATTAATATCTTCCAAACCGTTAATCGTTAAGCGAAAAAAAATATATCATTGCGACGAGCATTTAATTATCTTTCTATATATAGACACTTTGATATACTTTCGACAAAAATTTTTTTTTTTCGTATTTTTCACGGTTTTTTTTTTTTAAAGTTTTTTCGTTTTTTTACGTTCTTGAAATTAACATTGAAAAATCATATATGATAAACACTAATTTGAATATCATATGTGATATTAGTGTAATATCATATATGATATGTAATATCACATGTGATATTAGTGTAATATCATATATGATATTACATATAATATCACATGTGATATTACATATCATATATGATTTAACACTAATATCACATGTGATATTCAATTTAGTGTTTTATCATATATGATTTTTATGTAAATTTCGTAACGTAAAAACAAAAAATAACGAAAAACGTGAAAAATGAGTTTTTTTTTTCGAAAGTATATTAAAGTGTCTGTCATGGAAAGATAATCAAATGCTCGTCGCGATGGTGTAAATATTTTCACTTAACGATTAACGGTTTAAGAGATATTTAAATTATAAAAAATAGGTAAAATAATAAAATGCTTTTAATCTCAGCCATTGATTTCTTTTTAAATGGATGGTGAAGATGAGTCCCTTAGTATGTAAGAAAAGTTTGGTATGTAAAATAACTCTCCTCTTAATTATTTAATATAATCATAATCATGTATGTTTAACATGTGAGGTAGGAGAATGAGTTACGTGCATGAAGCATGAAGCATTTTAATACTCAGCCTAATATTTGTTTACTTCTTTATGCATAAGCAACGAGGAGAAATCAAAGGTTTTTTTTCATACTCAACCTATCATCTTTGAGAACTTAGTTTTACACTAATGATTTTTTTTACTTGACTATGGCATAGCATATATCTATTTTGTTACGAGTTATCTCACGTCGATGAAAGTGACAAACTTTAGCTAATTAATATACTATTGTACACATGGGGCATATGTGTTGCGATTGCTATTACGTTGTTTAGCGTACATGAGAGAGTAATGCAATTGAAAATGTTAACAGTAACACTACCTCTCTGTGTATGTTCAAAAACTTAAATGTTAACGGTTAACAATTAACACTACCTCTCTTGTATGGAAGTAGGAATAAGACGATGACATACTCTTAAAAATTAATTTGCTTCGTTATATCCCTTTTCATGAAGTTTGAATTTGGCATGTCTATTTCTTAAGCCGGTCTTTGAATCAAAATAAAGTCGTGTGAAGAGACGTTTGTTTTTCGCTTACTTATAATAGATGATTTAAAATAAAAAGGTGATATAACGGAGAGTCTCCACATTAAATTATTTGTTGATTAATCACAACTTAGTAAAAAAATAAAGCAAACAAGCCCTTAAACTTTTTGAGTATGTTAACATTCGTTTACTTCTTTATGTATAAAAATCGAGGATAAACGTTTTTCTCATAATGAGTCGATTATCCTTGAGAACTTATTTTTACACTCTTATGATATTTTGATTTGACCATGGCATGAAATACATCTATTTTGTTACTAGTTATCCCACATCGATCATAAAGACAAAACTTAGCTAGTTAATATACTATTGAATACATGAGCAATATGTGTTGTAGTTTCTATCATGTTGTTTACCGTAACATTAGAGTTATGTGATTAGAGATCTTATATAACTTTCAATGAGGTGGTGAACAACTTAAATAAGCTGTTAACTTTTTGAAATATATACTGATATCATAACAACTTAAATAAGTTGTTAACTTTTTGTAAATATATATTCATATCATATATACAACTTTTTTTTTTAAAAATATATATTGATATCATACATACAGTTTTTTGTGAATGTAATTAAAAACTTATATCAGTGTTGTAAATCAAGACCGATTAATCGCCGCTTAGACGCTACAAAGCTATCAACCTTTTTAATTTGTGTAAATCGGTCAAATAAATCCATCAATCATGGTCAACAACGGCTAATGACGTTCAACTATGGTCAATCTTAAATATATATTGATATCATACATACAGCTTTTTGTGAATGTAATTAAAAGCTTATATCAGTGTTGTAAAACAAGGCCGATTAATCGACGCTTAAACGCTACAAGGCTATCAACCTTTCCGATAATGTGTTGCAGTTTCTATCATGTTGTTTACCGTAACATTAGAGTTATGTGATTAGAGATGTTATATAGCTTTCAATGAGGTGGTGAACAACTTAAATAAGCTGTTAACTTTTTGTAAATATATTCTGATATCATAACAACTTAAATAAGTTGTTAACTTTTTGTAAATATATATTGATATCATACATACAACTTTTTTTTAAAAATATATATTGATATCATACATACAGCTTTTTGTGAATGTAATTAAAAACTTATATCAGTGTTGTAAATCAAGACCGATTAATCGCCGCTTAGACGCTACAAGGCTATCAACCTTTTTAATTTGTGTAAATCGGTCAAATAAATCCATTAATCATGGTCTACAACGGTTAATGACGTTCAACGATTGTCAAGCTTAAATATATATTGATATCATACACACAGCTTTTTGTAAATGTAATTAAAAACTTATATCAGTGTTGTAAAACAAGGCCGATTAATCGACGCTTAAACGCTACAAGGCTATCAACCTTTCCGATTTATGTAAATCGGTCAAACAAATCCATCAATCGTGGTCAATAACGGTTAGTGACGGTCAACGATGGTCAAGCTTAAATATATATTGATATCATACATATAGCTTTTATGAATGTAACTAAAACGATATCGATGTTGTAAAACAAGGCCGATTAATCGACCCTTAAACGCTACAAGGCTATCAACCTTTTCAATTTGTGTAAATCGGTCAAACAAATTCATCAATCATGGTCAACAACGGTTAATGACGGTCAACGATGGTCAAGCTTAAATATATATTGATATCAAACATACAACTTTTTTTGAATGTAATTAAAGACTTTTATCAGTGTTGTAAAACAAGGCCGATTAATCGTTGCGTAGACACTACAAGGCTATCAACCATTCCGATTTGTGTAAATCGGTCAAAGAAATCCGTCAATCGTGGTCAACAACGGTTAATGACGGTCAACGATGGTCAAGCTTGCCTGAAACCTTTAAACCTTGTTGGAAATACCCAAAACTCGCTGTAAAATTGTTTAATAAGTTATAGTTGTTCATATTTTGCCAGTAATGCCTTAAATTTTGCGGAAATACATAAAACTTGCCGGAAATGCACAAAACTTGTCGAAAATGTCAATCTGATTAAGCACCGATTAATTCCACCTATATCGATTACAAACTACAGGGGTCGACCACCCGATTAAACAAACTAATCCAAACAACCTATTAATGAATGAAAATCTTTTCAATTTGGTTTAAGTATAACTGAATAGAAGTTTGAAAAAGATGATAAGTGTAAACTTATAGCACAGACTTAACAATCAATTTCTTAAGGCAATCTTTGAATTCATATTTACTCAACACAACGGAATGATTGGTGTAACTTAAACTTGTCGTGTATCTTAATCATTACTTGCTTCTTTATATATAAGCAACGGGGATAAAGGTTCTCTCATATCGAGACAATTATCCTTTAAAACTTACTTTTACACTCTAATGATATGATTTATCCCACATTGTACAGAGAGACGAAATTTAGCTATTAATATATCATAATAAGAGAGTTGTGTTATTAAACATGTTACTTAACTCTTAAGAGAGTGGCACTTTGCTACGCTCTTAGCTTTTTGTGTTATCCCACCTCGATCAAAGAGACAAAAATTGGGTAGTTAATATACACTTGCGTGCGTGTGTCCCCTTTTGTTGTGACTGCTACTATGTTGTGCACCACAATACTATAATTATGTAAGTAAATGAAGTTACATAATCCATATGTGTTGGTCCATAACTTATATAAGAGGACAAGGTATCGTTGATACCAATAACACGTTATTGATATGTCATCTCAGCGTCAAATCATACATTTCTCAATAACTTACTAATAACTAAAACACCTTCCCACACCACTAACATGTTTTTGGGTCCCACAAAATACCCCACTAAAAATACCCACTCATTCACAATACACAAAAAAACAAAACAAAAAAACCACCAAACATCACCAATGGCTTGAGCCAAAGGTGTTTGGCCATCGGAATTGCTCAAACACCTTTGGCTCAACAATGTCACCAAGTAGTGGTATGTTTTTTAGCTCACCAATGACATCAAAAATATACCTTTGACATGTTAAAAACTCCTCATACCTTGTGCTCTAAGATCATAACTTTTTGCTCCCATTATGTTGCTGCTGGTATGGCGGGATGCTCGCCTGGTTTCAAGATGCTTTCTTGCTAGAGTTCGCCAATTTAGCATTTATTCCTAGTTATAGTGATTTGTAATTTTTAGCTAGGTTTTTTTTGTGTTTATAGCCTGTCATGAACACTAGTTTATCAAGCAATTTTGCTTGAGTACTTCAGCCGCATTCCTTTTGTTCTTAACTTTAGTTTTTTGGTTAATATATTTATCGGGGTCACTCCCTTTACCATAGTAAACAACATTGTGTAAATGTAACTAGACAAACTAATAAGAGCTACAACTCAAGACGACGAGAATAACTTACTCAACATGGATAGAGATAAGTGATAGAAGAAGAACCTTTTTACCCCATATCAAATTTATTCGCTTGACATTGTATTTTAGAAAAATCAGATTGGTCTTGCAGATGAACAATGACAAATACTTCACTCGTTTCCATTTTGTCATACGCAATTATGCATCCTTAGAAAAAGGAAGCAAATACTTCACCCGTTTCCATTTTTCCATGTGCAATATGCATCCTTAGAAAAAGGAAGCAGATTGTATTGAAGATTCGTTTATTTAGAATACTAGAAGGGTACCCGCCGCGGAATGCGACGGCGGGTACTCGATGCATAATTTTATGGCGAGCAAATATTTTTTTTATTTTTACGTTTTTTCTAACAATAACTTACGAATGAATGACAATTTTTAATATAAGAAATAGCAATGAAAACTATTTCATATCCTAATCAAAGTTGTCATTTTATTGTTATGATCCGAAAAGTAAAGCTTATTTATTTATACTCTAGATAACCGAATACCATGATGAGAGTAGATTTATCTAATTTTGTGTGTATTTTTTTATCGGTGCTCGGAAAAATAAGAGAGAGTGTGTTTCGTATTGGTGTTTGTGTTTTTAGGTTGACTTATATACCATTGAGATTTTGACTATTACAAGTCGACACTTAATGGACTGTATGAATATTTGACCGTACTAATGGACTGTATAATTATTTGAAAGCTATTACAAAGGGTATGAAGGGTTGTTATTACTTGTTTTTTATGGAAATTGTCAATGGAAACTATATGCTGAATAACATTAAATAATGGCTTATTAATTTCCTATTAAATAAATTTTTTGTTCTTAAAAATTTAAGATTTTTTTATTTAGACAGTCCTAAACATTTTATAAAGTACTATAGGGGTACCAGCAAATGACGGGTACCCGAAAATATTTCGATGAATAATGTATTTTAGTTTATTATGTTCTTTTAACAATAAATTTACCGATATCAAGAATTTCAGATAGCCTGTGCCTGTTCGAGCTTGAATCCGTTGGCCCGTGTCTGCCGGGCTCGAGCCCGTTGGTCCGCGTTCGGGCTCAAGCCCATTGGCCCGCTTCTGTTCGGGCTTGAATATTTGTATAATGTGCTTTATTATTTGTAGTAGTGAAATGTAATGCAGAATTGTGTTTAATTTGGTTGTACAATATACTTGATAATTTGTATTTCTTATGTAAAAGGTGTTTTAATAATTGTATTAATTGTATTTATTGACCAGTTAAATAATTGACTACATTAAATAGCATTCATGTGGTGTTTTGTTGTACACTATGCTTCTTGTCTTGTACGTCTGAAAATTATGTGCATTAAAGTGTTATACACTATGTTTCTTTTCTTGTAAGTAGTAGTCATTAATAACATTGACCACTTTAATAGCATTAATGTTATAAGTCTGAAAATTACATCATGCTTATTTTGTTGTACACTATACTTATTTTGTTGTAAATCTGAAAATTGGTTGCAACTACTGTACATTGTGCTTAAATGATTGTAATTTTGGGTGAAGAGGTGTTTTTAATAGCATTAATGTTGTTTGATAGAATTTTGGTCTTAAAATGACACAACGCTTTATTTTGTTGTACAATATGCTTACTTTGTTGTAATTCTGAAAATTGGATGCATTAAAGTGTTGTAAACCATGCTTAATTTCTTGTACGTCTTAAAATTAAGAGTGAGGTGCCTTCGTGCATTATAAATAGTATAGATATAGATTATAATGTGAGCGAAAAAACCGAAAAGACCGAATAAACCGAAAACCGAAACCGAACCGAACCGAAAATAACTGAACTGAACTAATAACCGAACCGAATTTGCTAAAACCGAACTGAACCGAACTACTAATTCGGTTCTCGGGTTAGATATGGGTTTGGAAGTTTGAACCGAAAACCGAATTCATATAAATATATATAGTTTTATATATTTATATATATTTATATATTTTATGTATATTTATATATAAATAAATACTATTAAAAGGTTATCATAATATAATAGAACACTTTTTATGCTTGAAATATATTTTTTTGCTAAATATCTATGTAATTATTATTTATTTTTTAAAAAAAATATTGAAATTCGGGTTATTCGGTCAACCCAAGGACCGAACCGAATTAGAATTCAACCGAACCGAACCGAAAACCGAAATTGAATTTGATTCGGTTCGGTTCTCGGGTTGACTTAAATTTTTTTTAACTGAATTAACCTAACCGAATTAACCGAACAACCCGATAACCGAACCGATCAACAACCCTATGCAAAATCTTTGTAATTCAGTAATAAAATTTTTAATCTTCCTTTTTCTACATATGAATCTTTTTAAAATCAAATAAATACATAACCCATAGTTGAATAAAAAAGTCCAAACAACCCCTTAATGAATGGAAATTTATTCACTTTGGTTATATTAGATTGTTTATTAAATGTATAGAAGTTTTAATAAGATGATGAGTGTATATATTAAATGTAGGATTAATCGGTTAGACTCACAGGGTTTTGAGTGACCCGAGTCAACCCGGGTCTTGAAACCCGGCCGGGTTTGGTTGTTTTCAATTTTTTTATATAAAAACCGAGTTGATCCGGTGGTCAAACCGGTTGACTCGGCAATCGAACCGGTTGACCCGGTCGGAAACAAAATAATCATAATAAATGAAAAACCGGGTTGACCCGACGGTCGAATTGGTGCCCGATGACTCTACCGGGTCGATTAAAAACCTAGTTTTTAAAACGCTTTTACCCTTAAATAAACTAATCCATAAAACCTATTGGTGAATGAAACTCTATTCACTTTGGTTAATCTATAGTGTTTATTAATTGTATGGAAATTTGAATAAGATGATGAGTGTAGACTTGTAGCAGAGACGCAGAGACTTGAAAATCAATTTGCTCTGTTATCTCCCTTTCATCAACTTAAGATTTGGCTATGTCTATATTCTAAGTCAATCTTTGAATCAATATATGCTTAACACAATGGAATGAGTAGTGCTACTTAAACTTGTTGAGTATCTTAACCATTGTTTGCTTCTTTATGTATAGGAAACGAAGAGAAAGGGTCTTCTCATATCGAGTCTGTAATCTTTTAAAACTTACTTTTTCACTCGAATGATATTTTGACTTGACTATGGCGTGTATCTATTTGGTTATCAGTTATCCCACATCGATCCGAGAGACTGAATTTAGCTAGTTAATATACAGTTGTGTACATCCACAAATTTGTTGTGCTTCCTATTATGTTGTTCACCAAAATATGATGGTCTAGTTAAGCTATATTACTTACTGGGAGATGATTTATTAGCTCTGTATCAATGAAATCTCATCATCCATACATAACGAATTAATGTGGTATATTCATATCATACTATATGAACACTAAGAATTAGTAGTCTTATTGAGACTAGAACTCATAGGGAATCAATATACTTCTAGTGTCGAATCAGGATCAACTAGGACAGAAAATAAAGCATTGGGTCGAACTCTTCTTTGTGTCAAGGTAATCGCGATGAATAGTCAGCGACTTCGGAGGGTATAATTGTCAACACACTTTAAAATGGAGTGTGCCAATCAATTTGTTGAGTGTACAAATCACCTCTCTTACGTAACTCTCCTTGTGGTCAATAACGTATATATGTCCATAACTTTTTGATACCATGGCGAACAACATTTTGTAAATATATATAATTTTGCTACCATAGTAAACAACATTTTGTGAATGTAAATAAACGAGTGTAGTTATCATTATCTGGAATTGTATTTTTCGTTTATATAGCTTATAATGACCAAAAAATTGTTTATGCGGTTGACAGTACAACACACTTATAATGGCCAAAAAATGTCAAAATTTCCATACATGGAAGAAAAATCGAATCATGGCTTTTCAATATTGACATCATTCATTTCCTCAAACTTATATGGTTCCAAGATAAGGTAGTCAGTTTAAGGGGTGTTTGGGATTGCCTATTTTGAGTGCTTATTTTCTTATTGTGTTTTTATAAAACAAATAAGCAATTTTGAGTTTTATGATGGTACCTGTTGCATTGCTTATTTCCAAAATAGACAAACACCTTCAATAACCAATCCCGAACTTCCTATCTAGAGACTGTCCACGATTGCTTAATAAAATTGCTTCTAGTTTGGAAATAATCATATACCATTTCCTAACAAGCAACTCCTTAATATGAACCAACCAAATTATCGTGAGATATTGTCTAGCTTTGGCACCTCTGCCTCACGGGTTTTCTCTAGATACAAAATTTAGCTAGTTAATATAACATTGCATAAGAGCCATTTTTGTTACGATAGCTACTATGTTGTTTACAATAACTTGAAAGTTATCTAATCTATACTACAGTATAAAGGAGGAATATGCTCAACCTAGCTCCGATCTTAATTCCGAACCTAAAATTATGCAACACACCCGAACCAAAGTATATAAAAACTGAAAATTGACCCTCGCTCCATTAAAATCACACATTAAAACCTACACATGAAAATTTACTCTCGCATTAACTTCTTTAAAATCATATTAACTTTCGATTGACAACATTCGTTGGACTTTTTTTTTTTTTTTTTTTTTTTTTTTTTTTCTCTTTTATTGGAGCAATCTGTCAGAAAAACCTTTCTATCAACTGAAAATATAATTACACGGGTACCCGCCGCTGCAACGCACGAGTATCTGGCTTATGTAGTTAAACGAGTGTAGTAAATTTGGCTAGTTAATAGACAATTGGGTACATAACATTCACATTTTAATAATCAACCAGTTAAATACAATGAGATTGTATTTACACAATGAGATGATTACCTCCTTTTTCATCTGTCGATATACTTAACACAATGAGATGATTAGTGTAACTTAAACTTGTTGAGTATCTTAATCGTTGTTTGCTACTTTATGTATACGCAACGAGGAGAAATTAAATGGTTTTTGTCATACTCAGCCGATCATCTTTGAGAACTTACTTTTACACTAATGATATTTTGACTTGACTATGGCATGACATGTATCTATTTTGTTACCAGTTATCCCACATCGATAGAAAGACAAAATTTAGCTCATAATATACCATTGCATACACAAGCCATATATGTTGCGATTGCTAATATGTTGTTAACGACAACATGAGAGTTATGTACTTGGACATTTTAATTTACTTAACTATGGTCAATAACTTATATTAGCACATAACTTTTTTATATCATATTTAACAACATTTAATGAATGTAACTAAACGAGAGTGTGCTTATACGCGCTTCGCCAGATTTTTATTTTTTGTTTATCTAGACAGGCTCAATACCCGGGCATGAGGCGACAAAAGTGAGGAGAAAACTTTTTCTTGTCAAATAGATGAATATACCGAAGAAATATTGTAGTTGTTGTATAGTCTTAGAACGACTCAAAAAAAATATTTCAGAAAATATGCTAATAAAGATTATAACGCCTTTTAATTATATTGAGCTTATCAACTTTATACAATGAAATTAAACAAGTTGAAAGCTCAAGTTAGGGTATGTTCGGCACATAAGATTATAAAAGAAATTATGTTTATTTTTTCAAAAAATCAGCTACTATAAAAATAATATTTATATGGCAGATAAAACTTGTAAGAGATTATAAAAAAATTATCTTCTATAATCTCTGAAAAACAAGTATTATCATGTAGCTTATAAAAATAATCTTTTCTTATAATTTTTTTCAGCACCAGCACCAAACATACACTTAATATGCTTTAAAAACCAACTAAATTAGTTTCTGAGTTTTTTTCAAGATAAAAAGAAAAAATACATAAGCCAATTAAATAAACCACTTCAAACAACAACCTAGGTTGGGTGTAGCGGCGGTGATCTGATCGTGTTCACGTGAGTGCCCCGCAACATTTTTCCCCGCCACTTTTATATTTGTAGTTCCAGCCTCCATCACTTCTTATAACACTCCCAACAACCCTTTTTTTCTTTCTCTCTTTTTTAGTCGCAACCATACGATCATGCAAAAAGTGGCACCACCAGGCATGGTGGTTGGCGGTGACCCCCAATGGGTCCAAGGCTCAATAAGGCCGGTCATGAAAATCAATTTGAATAAGATTATATTGTTTCTTAGCATTACAAAAGTTTGAACATGATGATAGTGTAGACTTGTAGCATAGACTTGAAAATCATTTTGCCCCTTTATCTCCCTTTTCAAGAAATTGTGATTTGGCATGTCTATTTTATAAGTCAGTCTTTGAATCCAAATATACTTTAGACTATGGAATGAGTAGTGTTACCTAAACTTTTTGAGTATCTTAATCGTCGTTTGCTTCTTTATGAATATGTATAAGCAACAATGAGAAATTGAAGGGTTTTCTCACACTTAGTGGATTATCTTTGAGAACTTACTTTTACACTTTAATGATATTTTGACTTGACTATGCCATGGGATGTATCTATTGTGTTACAAGTTATCCCACACCGATCGGAGAGGCAAAATTTAGCTAGTTAATATACAATTGCGCATGTGGCACATATGTGTTGCGATCTCTATTACATTGTTTACCATAACATGAGAGATATGTAATTGAACATGTTACACATCTTTTTGTTTTGGGAAACAACTTATATAGACTCTTAACTTTTTGTCAATAATTTTGGTATTATAGTAAACAACTTTTTTTCAATAATTTTGGTATCATAGTAAACAACTGCTTTTAGGGGTGTTTGTTTAAGCTTATATGTGGCTTATGAGCTTATTTGTGTTTCGGCTTATATAACATAAGCCTTAATTATGTAGCTTATTTTGACACTTATACGAATATAAGATTGTTACAACAATCTTATATAAGCCCATAAATCTCAAAATAAACAACAAAATTGAGGCTTATGTTATATAAGCCGAAATCACATAAGCTCATTAACCCACATATAAGCTTAAAGAAACACCCCACTCAACACTTGTTAGCCTACATGAAAGTAATGTTACCAAACGAGTGTAGTTATGATCCATGCTTCGTTGCGGACTTTTATCGTAGATTCAAATGCTACAATTATAGGTACCCAATTTATGCTTATTGATATTGGACATTAATTATTGTAATTCTCTACTATCCTCTTTTTACTTATTATTTAAATTTACTCGGAATAATCTCAATTAGTTATCTTGCGGGTCTAATATTGTTCTTGATTTTTGGTTTGACAACGGGTGTTTTTGGTAAAAGTAGCAGTGAGCAGTAGCCATAGCTAACAGCTCACCGCTCATAGCTAACAGCTCACCGCTCAACTTTTAAAAGAAGCATTGGAAAAATGAGCATTTCTATAAAATAGCAAAGCTCACAAGTCACACCTCTTTTGCCAAACGAATAACAAAAATCAAAAAGCTCATTGTTCACCGCTCAACGCCCCAAAAAACTCCAAAAATCTTCGCGCCAAACATAGCCAACATTTAAAACAAAACATTTATTGCATTAAAACCACAAAATACTTAAATTTTTGCGCTTGAAATGAAGAAATGTTTGTTTCAAAAGTGAAAAAGTTTTTAAGGCCTTTTGACGTTTTCAAATTTTGATGATATAGCGATAGGGCTGGGCATAATAGACCGTAGACCAAACCGAACTGAGAAACGAAACTGAATTGGACCGAACATTTTGGTCCGGTCTTCTGTCCACTCTTTTTCTCATATTTAATCCACGGTCACGTCCAGTCTTTTACAAAACAAGCCATTATGCTTTGTAGGACCGGACCGAACCAACGACCCAGACGGGACCTGACTTGGGCCATACATTTTGATCCAATCATTGGTCCGATGTTTGGCCAAATTGGTTTTAGGTCTAGTCCAATTTTCGAACCATGATACCGATATAAGAATAAGATGTGACACGTAAATATTCAATTGATGTTGCATGTGAAAGGTTTTATGGATATTTAAATAATAGTATGTCTGGATTCGAACTCGAGACTTCGGGATTGCACACATTACGTATGAGAATTGATGTATATAATTAATATAAATAAAACGTTATTATTATTAATTATTAGTCACGAAATAAAACATAATGCTAGTTAAATAATTAACGAGGTTTGGTTAACGGTCGTTAAATATTAACTAGAAGGACTAGAGATGAAATTACAAGTCGGAAAGTTCTAGAATCCCTTTGGGGCTTTGGCCGATCGGTTAGGGTGTTCCCAATCCCAAACCCACTCAAACTTGTACTCAAGCTATGTTAACTATAAATAGAAATCAATGTATTCATTATTGACTAACCTTGGATCACTTTGATAACCTAATTTCTCTCCTTCTCCTCTCTTTCTTGTGTGGCGGTCGAACATCCCAAACCCCAAGGGTTTCGATTTGCTTAACTCAAGATTAAGTATTTGGTTTTATTTGTGATTCAAGAAACTAGCTTTTCACATCAAATCGCTATTAGTACGTGTATACAAGAACGAAGGACAAGCACGCTTGAGCTTGTGAATCTTGGTGGTCGACTTTTATTTGGGTCGAATATATAAACCCTAATTATTAGGGTTTTGGGTTTTGGTTCTTGTTAAATCAACGTTTGATTCTTGAATTGCTAAAAGGTACGCACTTTCTTGTTCGGTTAATTATTTACATATATTATTCCTATTTACTTCCGCTGCATGCTTTGATGATGTTATTTGATTTATATATAATTGTTATGAGTAAAAAATTCAACAGTGGCATCACGAGCCGTTAATATGATGTAATTAATTACCGAAACACATAAAAAATTGAATCTTTATGATTATTTGCATGTTTTTTTATGGTTTCTAGGGTTTTGAATTCGAAACCCTAATTTTATTTATTATGGGTCGATTACCCTATATTTATTTAATTAGGTTTTAATTTTGTAAAACTTGTAGAAACCCTAGGATTGCATGCTAATTTTATGTGGTTAATTAATGAATAATTGTTATGTGCCATGTAATATACGTATGTTGGGTGATAATTGTTATGCGGAATCCATTGTGGAACATGCATGTTTTGCCATGGAGTATTGTTTATTGTTTATTGATTAATTGTTAAGTGATACACATGTTTTATTTATTTAATAATTATTGAATTGGGAAGACCTCAATTATAACTAATAAAATTCGTTATGTGCTAATTGGTATACTATTAACTTCGACTACGCAATCGACTTGTCGATGTATGTGGCTCATCTTCTTGCGAGATGAAAGTCCTAGTTAATGTATGCATTAATTTACGCCTAGAATTGTTATTAGAGTTTATTGAAATAATTATGCATGTGGCTAATTGTTTTACATATGTTAAAGTGTTTAGTTATATGTTTATATTATTTGAGTGTGTTTAATTTTTATTAAAGTGCTTTTTGTTTATAAATTGTTTGACATGTTAGTAAGCAAAAGGGTTTTGGAATAGAAAATTAAATGGACTAAATAATGGCGAAATTGATTTGTTATCTAAGAATTATTCTTGAACTTTTAATCGATTGATGCGATTGTACTAAATGGTTAGAACGGCTCACCCACTAGAACAAACTATAAAGGGTTGTTTAAGAAGTGAGCATAGTCTCATGAATAGATGTCTAAGGTTATGCTTTTACGCCACACGGTCTTCGCCTTCGTGAGTTCGATTGGAGCTACCTAGTATAACCATTCTATGTACGAAGCATCTTAGTGCAAAGTTGTAAGTTTCTCAACGCATCGATTAAAACTTTGTAGAATTCAATCTTAGCAATTAAAATCTATTGTAAGTTTTTTCGAAAATTTTATGTTATAAAGTTGTATGCATGCTCCTTTATACATAAGTTTTGATTACACGTCAAAAAATTGTACCCTTTTAAATTTAAGTTTATGCCATCTAATGATATGAAACACTTGAAGTTGTAATTTAGTTATGTGAGACCTTGATCTAGATTACAATAACGAGGTGAATTATTTTGTTGTGTGAGACCTCGACTTTATGATTTGCGTTTCTAAATTAGACAACTTAATTAAGTTAGTTAGTGAGACCTATGACTTAAGGCATAAGATGGAATAAAACATGCTTACATTTGCATTAATTGTTTTGGCAAAATTGTAAATCCCATAAATTTTGGAATTGAAAACTTGTTTGTCAATTATCGTTTTCAACGATTACCTATTCTATACTTTCACCACTAGCGGATCAACCGATGTGGTGGAACTATGATAATGAGGATCCAATATTCAAGGAAAATACTATGGTTAATATGAATATTGACCAAAGGGTATTTTATTTTCTTGAATGTTTACTTATCGAAAGTACTAACTTTTGAACTTTTATTTACGTAGAAATGGCTCAAGTCGAATCTCATTGCACTAGCCTCGTCGTTCAAATCTATGTTTGATCGAGAGAAATTGACCGTAGCGTAATTTCAATGATTGGTATCGGCAACTCGTAATTGTCTTGAGGGTTGCCAAAGACTCAATTATTTGACTACGCCTTGTCCTCCGAACTGCGGTGATGCTACTGCTACAAGCACGAGTGCATGGCAACTGAGTATGACAAGTATAATGAGGTCGCCGCATTATGCTGGAGTATGAACTCAAGCTTGCAAAAGCAATTTGAGAATTACTTCCCTAATCTCATCTTTGGAAGAATTGCAAAGGTTGTTTGAAAAGCCTCGGATTTGTAGAGTTGTATGACTTGTTTGATGCTCTTCATAGTTGCAAGCAAGGAGAAGGAAACACATGTAGTACTGCACGGAAATGATGAGTTACATGGACCGTTGGGCGTTTGAACTATGTCTACCCTAATGACATACAAATTGGCTCGATCAATGATCCCTTAACAAGGAATTTAATGGTTTCGTGCAATTATAATATGCATTGCACGGGAAGGCAATCGATGAGGTACATGCAATGCTCATTGATTACGAAAAGGTTTGCCCAAGAAGGCCTCTACACTGCGGTTTTGACCATCCGAAGGGTAGAATTTCTAAGCCTAATAAGCCGCTAGCGAACAAGAAAGGAAAGGTAAGGGTAAAGTTGATAAGGAAAACAATTTATGACTTATCAACAAGAACCCAAGAAGTACCCTCCCAGCGTGAAAATCCGAAGAGGATCGGGCTTGTCATCATCGCATCGAGGTTGGACCTTTGGAAGAGGAATTGTCCACTATACCTTGATGAGTTCGCAATAAGAGGTATAAAAATACCGCACCGTGGCGGCACTTGAATACTCTTTGATGATAGAATTATTTGCTTTTCCTCATAAAATAAATTCACGGGTATATGATCTTTGGATGTGGTATTCACATATGTAATACACTGCAGGACTTAGAGGAGCAAGGAAGCTTGCCTATGGACGACAATACCCTGCGTGGGTAATGGAGCACATGCGATCGTTGAAGCTATAGGCACGTTTGATTTAGTTTTACCTTCGGGTTTAGTCTTGTCATTAAGCGATTGTCACACGCACCTTCCATTGTTAGGGGTGTCGTTTCATTTCCTTGTTAAAAGATATTGGTTTCGTTCATACATTTATCGATTATGGAATTTACATTTCTTTAAATGATGTTTTTACTTTAATGTTATTCCGATAAATGGTGTGTTTGAAATTGATTTGCATGATAATGTAATTGATAAAATAATTACATCTTTAGCATCAATAATAAAAGAATCAAAGGTGATTTGGATTCTTCATTTCTTTGGCATTGTAGACTTGCTCATATAGGCAAGAAACGCATGCAACAATTTGCAACACGATGGGCTTTTGCAAGACATCAATGATGAATCATTTGATAAATGCGAATCTTGCATATCTCGGGAAGATGACCAAGAAACCTTTACAAATTGTTTAGAAAGGGCTTCGATCTTCTTGGTGTGATACATCCGACGTATGTGGACCACTAAGACATGTGTCAAGAAAGGGTGCTAGCTACTTCGAACCTTTATTGATGATTTCGATCGTTATGGTTATGTTTATTTACTTAAACATAAACATGAAGTCTTTGAAACATTTAAGGTTTTAAGAGTGAAGTAGGCGCAACTAGGAAAGAAGATTAAAGCTCTTGATCCGATAGAGGTGGTGAATATTTAAGCCAAGAGTTTAAAGATTATCTAGTCGAGTGTGGTATCGTCCGAAGAACTCACATCTCCATATACTCCACAACAAAATGGTGTATCTCGAGAGAAGGAATCGTACATTGCTAGACATGGTGCGATCGATGTTTAATCTTACAACTCTTCCCTTATCCTTTTGGGATTATGCTTTGAAACCGCTTTGTCGCATATTGAATATGGTTCCAACTAAGAAGGTTGATAAGACTCCTTATGAAGTATGGTATGGAAACCTCCCAACTTGTCTTACTTAAAGGTGCGGGGTTGTGAGGCGTTTGTTAAACGTGACTCACCGATAAAGCAACAAAGATCTGTTAAGTGTGGTAGGATACCCAAAGGAAACTATGGGTTACTACTTCTACTTTCCACCTAAAACAAAGTAATTGTTGCTAGGTATGGAGACTTTCTTGAAAAGGATCTCATATCTCATGAATTCGGTGAGAGAGTTTATGATCCGGAAGATGATCAAGAAGATACAACACTTTTCGAGAACACTAGCCAACCTCAAGTAGAACACGAAAGTCCTGGGCGTTCCACGAGATTGAAGTGGTTCCCATTCGTAGATCCGCAGGCTACGCGTGCACCTCGGTCTATGTCTCAGCGTAGAAGCCGAGGAAAATTGTTAGGGATCTTGGTGAACACGCTAACTATAAAGGCGCCATGATGAGTCACGAAAAGGAAAATGGCGAGTTGCAATGAATGGGAAATGCAATCCATGAAAGATAACGAAGTGCGGATAGAGGTTGACTTACCTCCAAATGCTAAGGTAGTTGGAAGTAAGTGGCTCTTTAAGATAAAGCCGACATGGATGGCAATGCACACACCTATAAAGCTCGTCTTGTAGCTCAAGGTTATACTCAAACCTATGGGGTAGACTATGAGAGACATTTTCTCCTGTAGCGGACATTAGAGCTATTAGGATTCTTATAGCCATAGCGTACTATGACTATGAGATATGGCAAATGGATGTCAAACCTTCTTCTTAAACGGTCGCTAGATGAGGACATCTATATGGCGCAGACTGAAGGGTTTGTGAATCCAAAGTTTCGAGCGTGTATGCAAACTTCAAAGATCCATTTATGGGTTGAAGCAAGCATCAAGGCAATGGAACAAGAAGTTTGATGAAGAAATCAAGAAATTTGGTTTCACTCAAAATCTTGATGAGCCATGTGTATCACAAGCTAGTGGGAGTAATGTTATTTTCCTTGTCTTATATGTTGATGACATATTGATCATGGGAAAAGACATTCCAAGTATGCAAGATGTAAAGTCTTATCTTGAGAGTGCTTTTCTATGAAGGACTTAGGGAAGCGACATTTATTCTGGGAATCAAGATCTACCGAGATAGATCAAGGCGGTTAATTGGACTAAGCCAAAGTGCTTACATTGATAAAATATTGAAGAGATTCAATATGCAAAATTCAAGAAGGGATATTTTCGATGCAAGTTGAACATGGCTAAAGTAATAAACTATGCGCGTCAACACCGAAGAGTGGCTTACATGAAGAAAGTTCCTTATGCTTGGTTTGTAGGATCTATCATGTATCGTGAGATGTACAAGGCACGATGTGGCGTTTGCACGAACATTACCATCGGTATCAATGAACCCGTGTGAAACAACGGCAGTCGTTAAGAACATTCTTAAGTATCTAAGGGCTACTAAAGAAATGTTTCTAGTGTATGGAGGAAATCCAGATGCGAACTTGATGTTCTGAGTTTTTGCGATCGTCATTCCAAAGCGATAAAGATGATCTGAAGTCTCGAGACGGGTTATGTCTTTGTCATTAATGGAGGAGCATTGATTGAAAGAGCAAGAAGCAAACAACAGTTGCGATGTCTATTACGTGGTGAGTACATAGTCGCTTGAGTGCGATGGAAGTCTGTTGGATTAGGAAATTCATTTCGGGACTCTGAGTAATGCCCTCAATCGAATTACCTTTAAATGTGTATTGTGACAACTCTCTTTTGCAATAACATTTGCTAATGAGCCCTGAGTCATGAAGGCGCGGACATTTTCCTCGTCGATATCACTATGTTCGAGAACAAGTCGACATAGGTGAAATCAATCTACTCAAAGTTCATACGGATGATAATCTAGTGATCCCTTTCTGAAGCCTTTGCCAAAAGAAAAACTTCTCGACCATCTTGATGGGATAGGACTTCGTTTAGCTAGTAGTTTCATGCGAGATCCGTGATTAGTATTTGGATAAAGGATGTTATGAACAAATATTACTTTAATGAAATAAAATAGTTGTTTATGTTTATTTTTCATTTTCTTAATATTATATCCTATATTTGCATGTTTAATCCATGAATAACTTATGTTATTCTAAATAGTCCGTTGTCAATCAATGATGTGGGAATGTCATTGAATTAAGACAAACTGAGTTTTGGTAGAATATACTTTAAAGTATATTGATGCGTGGGACATACCAGATTCACATGATGTTCAATGAATTGAATATAGGACTCATCCCAACTTTACATGATGATACTTTTGGATTTTGTCATTAAGTATATCATGAAGTGTTTATCCTCGGACTTGAGATACCGGATAAGCGATATGAATGTAGTTCATTTGTGTAAGATAGTCTAACGCTATCCGTGAATCGGTAGTTATAAGGGCTATTTTCGGAAGTGTTGCAAAATTCATGAGTTATGTTTGTACTCAAGAGAATTTGTTCCTTTGAATTTGTTTCAAAGCATAATACTATATTTGGGCCCTCGTAGGGTTGACAAGATGTTTGTATGGCCATACCCAAGATCTATCCGGAATACGCTCGGATGATTTGGTAATCTTGTTCAATCATATACAACAAGAAGCAGAATGTTAACTTATGAAATGACTTGATCCATATTCATAGTTAATGTAGTATTAGTAACAAAAGGATAAGTAAAAATGATGAATCATTAAATGGTTTTTCCAGAGACCATACTCGATTCGACACAGGGGCGTTGGCGTGTGAAAGCTAGACTAACCAATGTCATTACTATATTTAGTAATATCCAAGTGGAGCTGAAAGGTTTTATGGATATCTAAATAATAATATGTCGGATTCAACTCGAGACTTGGGATTGCACACATTACGTATGAGAATTGATGTATATAATTAATATAAATAAAACGTTATTATTATTAATTATTAGTCACGAAATAAAACATAATGCTAGTTAAATAATTAACGAGGTTTGGTTAACGGTCGTTAAATATTAACTAGAAGGACTAGAGATGAAATTACAAGTCGGGAAAGTTCTAGAATCCCCTTTGGGGCTTTGGCCGATCGGTTAGGGTGTTCCCAATCCCAAACCCACTCAAACTTGTACTCCAAGCTATGTTAACTATAAATACAAATCAATGTATTCATTATTGACTAACCTTGGATCACTTTGATAACCTAATTTCTCTCCTTCTCCTCTCTTTCTTGTGTGGCCGGTCGAACATCCCAAACCCCAAGGGTTTCGATTTGCTTAACTCAAGATTAAGTATTTGGTTTTATTTGTGATTCAAGAAACTAGATTTTCACATCAAATATCTATTAGTACGTGTGTACAAGAACGAAGGACAAGCACGCTTGAGCTTGTGAATCTTGGTGGTCGACTTTTATTTGAGTCGAATATATAAACCCTAATTATTAGGGTTTTGGGTTTTGGTTCTTGTTAAATCAATGTTTGATTCTTGAATTGCTAAAAGGTACGCACTTTCTTGTTCGGTTAATTATTTACATATTTTATTCCTATTTACTTCCGCTGCATGCTTTGATGATGTTATTTGATTTATATATAATTGTTATGAGTATTAAATTCCAACAGCATGTCCTACACCATTATCCATCATAGAACATAAAATAGTTGATTAAATTATTAACTGAATAGAAGTTTGAAAAGATGGAATGATTTACACTTTAGTGATATGATTTATATTTAGGGCCCGTTTGGTTTGGGTGTATGAGTATGTCTGTATGGATCTATGACTTTGAAAGTTATTAATGTTGTTTGGTTGGTTACGAGGCCATCACAATAAATTGAGATTACGATTTTTAAACATAGCCTAAGAAGTGTGTGGATTAGCTTATTTAGACGGTTCATTAAGTTATTCAAATTTTTAAACAGATTACGATTTTCCTCTTTTACTAGGTGTACGAGCTCATCAACTTGGTCTTGTGAACTTAAACAAGTTGCAAGTTCAAGTTAAAAAGCTAATAATCCATGTTAGAGGTTATGAATCTTGTTAAAATCAGATAAATACATAACCGAGTTAAACAAACAAGCCCAAAAACCCCTTAATGAATGGAATTTTATCCACTTTGGTTATAATATACATATTGTTTTTTAACTCCTATAAAGTTTTAATAAGACGATGAGTGCGGTGTCTATTTTTTAAGTCAGTCTTTGAATCCATATATACTTATCTCAATGGAATGAGTAGTGTAACTTAAACTTGCTAAGTATCGATCTTACTATTTGTTTGCATTTTTATATATAAGCAACGAGGAGCAAGGGTTTTCTCATATTGGGTCCAGTTTATTTGAAAACTCATTTTTACACTCTAGTGATTTATTGACTTGACTATGGCATACAGGGCCGGCTCTTGGGGTAGGCAGGCAAGGCCCAAGCCCTGGGCCCAACTGTATATAGGGCCAAAATCGATTATCGACTTGAATGAATTGGGGACCAAGAGCTTGAGGTCCAAATTTTCTTAGAATATTACTAAGTCAAAGATGAAGATTAAAACATTGATATTAAATGAATGACACCATACGCTATCTCGATAACAATTTTTATTGGTGTATGCTTGAATTTTGGGGGCGTAATTTTTTTCCATTTGCCTCGGGCCTCGTCTTTTTTAGGCATTCTCGGAGACGGCCCTGATGGCATAGCATGTACATGTCTTGCTACCAGCTATCCCACATCGATCAAAGAGACGCAATTTGGCTAGTTAATATACAATTGCGTACATATAACATTTGTGTTGCGATTGCTATTATGTTGTTTAGCTTAACATGTGTGTCATGTAAATAAAGATGTTATACATGTTACATAACACTTATTCTAGAGCTAACAACTTATATAGACTCTTAATTTTTTGCGAATTCCAGAGCAAACAATTTTTATAGGCCGTTAACTTTTTGTGAATATTTGTTTGGTACCATAGTTAACAAATTTTTTGCGAATTCCAGAGCAAACAATTTTTATAGGCCGTTAACTTTTTGTGAATATTTGTTTGGTACCATAGCCCAAACTTAAGCTCGAGATCGGATCGGTAAAAAGCTCGAACGAGCATAGCCTAAACGAGTTCGAGCCCGAGCTCGAGCCTAAGTTTGGGCTCATTTAATAATCGAGCTCGAGCCCGAGCTCTATAGAAAAGGCTCGTTTAGGCTCGCGAGCCTAAACGAGCCTTAAAAATATATATGTATATATATTTTCTATACGTATAACCGTGTTAACGAGCTCGAGCCTTGTGTTAACGAGCCGAGCTTTGTGTTAACGAGCCGAGCTCGAGCTTGTTAAAAATTTCACGAGCCGAGCTCGAGCTCTGGCAGGCTCGGGCTCGGCTCGGCTCGTTTTCACCCCTAATTATAATAGAACCGGAGTTATACAATTTTTGTACTATAGCGAACAACTTTATGAATACAATAAAACGAGTGTAGTTATGATCCACGCTTCGCCAGACTTTTATTATTTGTTTTAATAGATTATAATTTTACAATTATAAGTATTCAATTCATGTTCTCCTTTATCCTCTTCTTACTTACGGCAAATGCAGTAGATCGTTTTACAAAAGACTTTTCACTATTTAAAAAGCTTTTTAGATGACTTGATGCATTGTAATAAAAACTTTATTGAAGACTTGTATGAGAATGACTTGATCTATAACAAGTGTTTGACAGAAAACTACCCAAGTGATTTTCATTACTTGAAGACTTAAATGATACAAATAGAATATACAAAAAATCTAGGGCTAATAACCTATTAAAGCATCATACTTGTCACAAATGTCAGTTCGACGTAGCGAACAAAAAAAATAGCTCTTCTAGACATTAAACTTGACATCTTTGTCTTCAGTTGAGTATTATGACCATTTTACCCATCCAATTTACATAAATGGTCCTTGTGGGTTTGCGAAAATTGCATACATCGTCCCTAGGCTAAATTACATAAATGGTCCCTGTAGTTTGGAAAAAATTGCGTCCATCATCCCTTACATAACGGATTCCATAACAAAAAAAACAAATAAAAAACATATGTCCATCATTTGCTGCATTTCCATTTCGATCTCGAACTCATCGTTGAAATACATTTGCGAAGTAAGTTCCAGTTGATCAACTCAAGAGAAAAACCCACGATATAATGTAAAGTTAGCAACGGATTAACAAGCAACAAAACTCAAACATCCAAATACTTTGAAACAACTCCATTATCAAACTAAATTAAACCCAAAACTAGGTGCATTAACCCAGATTTCCAAATAGACAGTGAACCAAAAAAACATATCTTAAACAGTAGTTAAGTAGTTCGCTACAATTCAAACAATTAGACCAAATTTCTAGTCAAAGTCTTAACCAGCAAAGTGACTTACATTTGAAATGAACAAGTGACATCACACCCATAGCAAACCAAACATATAATCCAACATTAAAACTTTTCAACGAGGTTCTCCAAAGAAAGTAAATGCAGATTTACCTATTATCTCCCTGTATCAGCGTAACAGAACACACTTTAGTACAGCTTTCCTATTATAAATGAAATAGAAACTAACAGTACAGTCCTGTTGATATAACAAAAGGCTACCTTACACTTGTATCAGCATAACAGAACACACTAGACACACTTTTTACCTTACACTTGTATTCACATCACAAATAAATCAACACATAATTAGGGATCTAGTGTGTACAGAACCATTTGAATCACAACAAATAAATCATATTATGACTTTTATTAATTGTTCATGAATACCTAAAAAACAAATATGAATAAAATCGAACCAATATTGTGGCGGAGATTCAATCAGTGGAGAAGAAATCACCGGAATCGGAGGAGCTGTAAGGCGAGCCTTCGCCGGATCTATCATCGGTGAAACCACGCGCCTTCGCCGGAGAATGGTGGCAATGTCGGCAATGGTGGCGGTGTAACGTCGGAGATGGTGGCGGTGCAACATCGGCAAATGGTAGAACAGTTCAGTTGGCAATGGTTGAAAAGGAAATTGGTACTTGGTATAATAACATATGATTTTGATTATTTAAGATGCAACGTCGGCAACGGTAGAACAGTTCGGTGAAAAGGAAATTGGTATAATAACATAGAGGACCATTTATGTAATTGACACTTGGGATAATGGATGCAATTTTTAAAAATTCAAGGGTAAAATGGTCATCAAAATTTTTTTGTACTCAACTGAAGACAAAGATGTCAAGTTTAATGTCTAGAAGAGCTATTTTTTTGTTCGCTACGTCGAACTGACATTTGTGACAAGTATGATGCTTTAATAGGTTATTAGCCCAAAAATCTATTGCAAGACTTTTTAACATCGGAGAAGATTTTAAAGAAAAGTTTTTTGTATTGGAAATTTAATGAAGTAATTAATGTTTAATCTAAACAAAGTCTCTAAGAGTGGTGGGTATGGTAAGTAGCAAAGGAAGGTCAAGGTTTAACATTTTAGAGTTAAGCCATGTTAATCACACCGTGTGTGGTGTTAAAGGGCAAGCCTTAACACAATGTTAAAGGGATAAGGCACGTTAAAGGCAATTTTTAATTTTTTTTTCTCCATTTCTGCCTCTTAAATGAGGGGTTGTTTTTGTAAATTGTTGGTGAGTTAAGGTTTAACTTGGGAATGTTATGATAAGAGGTGTTTTTTTGTTGAGTTAAGGTGAAATGTTAAAGCTGATGTGGCGCTAACGTGACATGGTGTTAAGGTTTAAACTAGGTTACCATAAGGAGTGCTTTAATACCTTTGAACAATGTTGCCACTCTTCTTATTTAAGTTTGCCAAAAAATACGCTGGGTACTGTTTTCCATTTTTGTTACAACTTGATTTTGCTAAAAAAAAGTCATAATCCTATTTTTCAACTCAATCTTTTAATATGTACTTAAAACAATGAAATCAGTGATGTAGATTAAACTTGTTCCGAATCTTGACCAAGCAATGCTTTGGAACTCCATTGTTTCTCAATCTTTCTTATGGTTTTCTTCTAGAAATCCTAAGTTTAAGTTTAATTGGTTAGGCTGGTTACGAAATCCTATAGAAACTATATCCTATATGTAATTCTTTCTAGCTTTTGCTAGCTTATAATCAAGCCGCCGTTATAAAAAAAAAATGTTTGAAAGTCATTCTTTATTCGGCCTAGGTCAGAGTAATCAAATGGTTTGGAACACTCGAGAGATAAAGCATTTCAAACCTTGCAGTTTTAATTTGTTCTAATTCATGGTTGAACCTTATGCAACTCCGAGAATAACTCACTGAACATTGATCGAGTATCATTGCTATCACTCATGAGTCATAAGTGAAAACAAAAATCATTTTATCCCATATCAACTATCGTACTATAACATATTGTTGACTCGACATGTTATTCTATAAAAATCAAATTGGTTTTAAAGATTAACAATGACAGATACTTTACCCCTAATTCTATTGTGTTCAAAATCATTTTACGAACAAAATATTATCTAATGCTTTCAATACAATTAACTACAACTAAAAAAAAAGTCTAACCAGAAAAGTTATATAAAATTTTCATTCATTCTCATTTTCCAAGTTCAGTATTAATTCATTACACTCAAAAAGATTTGATGGGTAATCACACAAAAGCATACAACTTTATATACATATACATTTCTTGATCATGCCAAAAGAAAATTATAAAAAAAACTTAAAAATTGGACCTTGAACATCTTGAAACTCAATATTAAGAAGCTCTTGCTCATATTCAGAAATTTCTTCGAGTGATAACAATCAGCCATGATAATGCACTGATTGACGACAGTTCTTCACTAAAGCCTCTTTAGCTTTGATATGTGTTATGGCCAATAGCACAAATCTTTTTGTTTGTGATGCCAAATTAATTATAATCAGATAATCTGGTGTACTAAAATAGTATATGAGAACCCTCATTTTATGTATAAGCAAAGTTAAAGATTATAGGGCCTTTTTTTTTTGGTAAAAGGTTTTATACCCGGTGAATGCATTAAAATGAATAAAAAATGTTAGGTACATGGGAAGGGAGGTAATGAGCCACCTTGAAATACCTAACAAAAAATCTATATACTTTGAACAGCCTCAAAGCATAACAACCAAGACATTCCTAACAAAACTAGAGGACTAACCAAAATAACAATCAATACAAAACCTCTAGTTAACTCACAAAACTAGATGATTTATACATTATTAGATTGTACCATATGGTATGTTAATTGTATTTTTAAGTGGGAGAGCATTTTAACAATATCATTAATGATTTATAAATTTCATTTAATGAATGTTTTAGAAAAGAAAAAGAAACGGTAAGATAATTTGTACATTATTTAGTTCATTATCTTTCAAAACTTACTTTTTCACTCTAATGATATTTTGACTTGATTATGGCATCTATACATTTTGTTATCACTTATCCCACATCGCTTAGAGAGACAAAATTTGGCTAGTTAATATACCATTGCATACAAGAGCTATATGTGTTGTGATTGCTATTACGTTGTTTACTGCAACATGAGAGTCATGTAATTAAACATGTTATATGTTTCTACTATCGTAGTCAGAAACTTATATAGCCTCTTAACTTTTTGTTTGTGAATATTATTTTTGATACCTTAATAAACTAATCCAAACAACCTATTAATGAATGGAACTTTATTCACTTTTGGTTAAATGATACTACTGTTTATTACTTTCTTCGTCCCAAATTATAAGTTCATTTTGACTTTTTCAAAGTCTTTTTATTTCAACTTTGACCTTAAATATTTTTTTCGTGTTATATAATACTTGATGCAAAATATATAAATGGACTTGTGTTTTAAATGCATTTTTATTGGTATACTTTTCATCAAGTATTATATAACACGAAAAAATATATTTAAGATCAAAGTTGAAATAAAAAGACTTTGAAAAAGTCAAAATAAACTTATAATTTGGGACGGAGGGAGTAATTGTATAGAAATTAGAACAAGTTGATAAATTTTAACAATACAATTGAATGAGTCCCGCACCGATCCCACGAGTAACATGTCATTGATAAATCTTCAAGTTTGATTAATGGGATATGAGGATAAGATCTGACAGTGAAATCTTCACTTTATTTCGTTACTAGTTATCCCACATTGATCATAGAGACAAACTTTGGCTAGTAAATGTACCATTGCATAGAGGGGTCATACATGTTACTTTATATCTCTCGTAGGCCAGCTTACATAGCCGCTTAACTGTTGGTTTGTGGGAGTTATAAACACGACAAAACGACTAGAAGTGTGTGAGCCGATGGGGGCACACACGTTAAACACGAGAGTACGTGATGATCGTTTACTACTTGAACTATTATTCGACCCGTTTGAATATTAAATTAACCCGTATAATTTGATCCGATTTGTGTGTGATACAAGGCCCATTGACCAGTTTTCCATGGGGCGTTTGTATTAAGTTTTGGACTTGTGATTGGATAAAGAATGGTGTAACTTGGAGCTCAAGTTTGAGCCCAAGGTTCCTAGGTTTGGAAGCTTATATATATACTCCATACTTAGACATTCATTCACATGACTTTATCCCTAATCCTAGCGACACACAACCCTTAACTTTAGATATTACATAAATCGTTATTAATGAATTGACAGATTGTCATATTGACATATTGTCATATTGAAAATTGTCAGATTAGTGCCATGCATGCAACTGTAATGGGCATGTCATGCCATGCATGTATTCGTCCTTTTCATTCTTCATGGAATAAGGATTGGCAGTGAATATGTCCGATATCGGGTGGTTAAATACAAACTGTTTTCGAACAGTTTTAGATCTCGGGCAAGATTGAGAATATTGTTCTTTGGGTTTTTCTTGTTCGTAGTATTCAAGTAATTCAAAAGGTTGATTGGTTTAAACGTTCTCGACTAGCGTTTATCGAACGTACTTGGTTTAAGTGTTTGTGTGTGATACTCTTCGAGGTATCTATTTTAGATACTTAAGGTTTCGTATTGGTTTCTTGTTCCGTTAATAGAGATCAATTGCCAAGCAAGGTTAGGGTTTCTTTTATCTCTTTAATTAATTAATATTGTATTAATTATTTGTTTATTAATTACGTGTTAACATAATTGCATTAACTAGATCCAATATCCGGCTGCGTACTCGTAGAGGTTCTTGGTTAACTTGTTCTAAAATCCCAACAAAGTGGCATCACGAGCCAACTCGCGTTTTGCGATTATGGGTTACACGCTTCGATATTAATAAACATGTTTTAAAAAGGTCGCATGAAACATAGTTTAGTTATTTTGTTTTATTTTAATTTTGACAATTACATGCAATACTTGTCAATTTTTAATAAATAATAACTAGTCACACACAAATTAAAATTATATTGATAATTAGAATTAATTTGTTAATTAGAATTACTTGTTAATTAGAATTTAATTTACATGTTAATTATAATTACCTTGTTAATTAAAATTAAATTGTTAATTAAGAATTACATGTTAAAATTAAAATTACTTGCTAATTAGAATTAAGAGTTAATTTGAATTTATTAATTGTTAATTAGAATTATAATGATAATTAGAATTACATATTGGTTTATAAATACATAAAATTGCGTTATTACTTGATAATTGAGATTGCCATGCTATTTTATGTGTTTTCCGGCCACAAGACCCACTCAATTGCTTTTCTAAGTGATGTATGGGGCGATCTAGGTACTGCATCCTAGTGACGGTCTTGTGGTTCTCCGTTTGGGGAAGACTCGCAAGAGGACTCGGAACAATATGTGTTTGATATTAATGTTTATGCTTATATGTTTGTGATTCCTATATGTGCATTATTACTTGCTTTGACACCTAATTGTATGCAATATGGAAGAATACATATCGTAACCATAACATTAATATTGGTCTTTATTTACACGCCAAAATACCATGCTCATTGTGACCTGCTATTTGTTTCGTGGAAAATTGTTTTTGTAAAATAAAGTGACCTAATATATGAAACACGTTTTCAAGAATTTAAAAACTAGACGCTATGGACACTTGGGATGTACGGCTCACCTACTAGAACAAACTAGAAAGGGGGTTTAAAGAAGTGAGCTCAGTCTCACTGAAAGGATGTCTAAGGTTATGCTTGATTACCTACGGTCCTCTGCCTCCACGTATGCGTTCGATTGGAGCTACCGTGAACCATGATGATCACTACTGATGTCATTACCAAAAGTTTTAAAATTAGTGTTACAAAGTTGTTTTGCATGCTTCTTTGTACACGACTTTTACCACATTTATATGTGCATACCTATTTGTTAATATTAAGTCTATGCCACCCAACTATGGACACGTGCACTTGGATTGACTTCTCCGGGTCGGACCTAAGGGCCTTTCCAACCCATGGTAATTATTTCTCACCGATCGGACTGTGGTTATTTTTACACGTTCATACTTGGTCGACTTATATCAAGTTAACTGGTGGGACCTCGGACCCGAGGCATAAGATGAGAACTAAACATGCTTTTGACATTATTACTTGATACTAATGCCTTAAACAGTCTCATAAATCTAAGAGTTGCATTTTGCAATTAACGCCTCGCTTACCTCTTGTCCTATTTTTTTACACATCGGTCGGACCTATGGTAATTAAGTGGGGTTGCAAGATGGATCTTAGTCTTAATTAGTAATTAATTGGGTAGTTAATTCTTTTAAGAATGTAATTATCGAAAATACTAGATTTGAACTTTTATGTTTCGATTAATTGTGTTATTGCAACATAATTAGTAAACAAATTTGTTTTTATTTGAAAGACAAACTTAGTCTCTTTTCCTAGTAAGAAGAGTGAGACTTATACCTATCTTTTCTCCTTAGTTGACAAACTAAGATAGGATTCAAAATTGATAAACTCTTATATGATCTTTCATTACCCTTTTAGTGGTCTAGAGTTAATTGAAAGATAGAATATTTTGTGTAACCGGAAACATTGTGTTTAGAGCTACCAAAATAAATAACATCATGCACTTGTCACGATGTATGAGTTTAAACCGCAAAGAGTGAAGGAATTACTAGCATATTTGCTAGGTAATCTTCTTGGACTCTTATTATTCCTAAAGTGCTAATTACCCTTGGGGCTATGTAGCGATAAAGGAGGAATTGCATGCTAAAGATTCAAGTTAATTGAATGAAAGAATGGCTAGTCCATTATCTACATAAGTAGAACTTCATATACTACGCTCAATACCTAAGTACATGCTACTTGTAGGCATTTGAAGAGAATAGGAAAGTATATAAAAGCGTTATATGCTTTCATCGAAATGTAACACTTACAATGTTGACAAATTCGGTGGGAGATTGCATTTATTCTTGAAATATCATTCATGTAACGTTGTCAATTTCGGTGGGAGCTACGGATTTATTCCTTGATAGTCACCCATATCATTTCAAACTAGCTTTGAAATAATCCATTACTTTCAAATATGAACAACCATTGCTTAAAGGAAAATGCATTTTATTTTATAAGATAACACGTTGCCTTCCTGCCGCCGCTCGAATCGTTATCTATAGAATAATAATCCACAATTCCTTATTACGGGTTATGGTTCTAAACTACTTATGGTATATATGACATTAATCATATCGTTTGAACAATCAATCACGTGTTGTTTGTTTTCATAATATGATGTTGTACCTTTCACAAGTGGGAGAAATCTCAAAGTGTGTGCAAGGAACAACAATATTATTGGTATCTCTTGACCGCAAGGTAAGGAAACTAATAATTTTACTAGGACTTAAACACGTTAGATGTTTAATGCCCTACTACATGTAAATAAGAATTCTACTAGGACTTAAACACATGAGATGTTTATTGCCCTACTACATTCTAATAATGATTCTACTAGGACTTGAACACGCTAGATGTTTGTTGCCTACTACATTCAAATGTCATGATATAGTGATAAGATACTTCAACATTTGACTACATGTTTTAGTCAACATAATTATAGTTATATGATAATGATCATGATTCTGAAGTATAAAATTAACTTGAAATTACTATAGAACTCAAGAGTTTGCGTTCATGATTACTTTTGTTAGTATAATTATGCTTACATGTTAAGACATAATTATAAAGTCCTTGAATTAATCAATGACTTATAACATAAAGTATATATAGTAAATGTGTTATGTCTTATAGTTAACACATAAACATGAGGCTTTGAATTATTCAAAGACTGATAATGTATTATTGAAATGTTATGTTTTCTTGTTAACACATGAACATATAATCATTGAACAGTTATGTCTTCTTGTGAACACGTGAACATAAGGTTCTTGTATTGTTCAATGAATATACATTATTGCATGCACTTGGTCGTAAATACTTTAAATGCAATTTGGCTTGACCCAATTGACAAGTATTTGGTCCAAAGAGAATTAAGTTATCTATAGAATTCTGATATAGTTTCACAATTCTAATAACTCATAGGATACCACTTCATTATGGTATGTCTAATGTGTTAGATCAAACCTTATTCATATCGTTTGGTTCTCGATAGCTTTAATTGCTCTACCTCCAAAACATATCAAGGTTAGAAATTGCGTGTCATGGATACACTCAATAGAGTTCAAACCTAGAAGGTATTCAAGACAACCTATAACTGAAAACCCTAATTCATTAGGGATTTGAGGTTTTAACACTTAAACCAATTGAATCATAAACCATTTAGGTTTTTGATTTTCTATACTTCTAGCTTGAAGATTGTAGTTTTGGTGTTCTTCCTAGCTTGACGAAACACAAAACTATTGCTAGAATTTTTGGTTAAAGAGTGATACTAAATTAGAGTTTTTCCATAAACCCTAATTTGAGTTGTTGGAAGGAATTCCATAATGTCTTGATTTAAGTTCTGAATTTGTTAAAGTCTTATGAAGCATTTTGTTAACAAATATTGAGATGAGAACTTAAAATGTATTTTGTGGTTCTCCATAAAGAACAATTTATTGTTGCTTAAATACTTAGTATTTAGAGAATTGTCTCTACTTACAAAAGTAAGTGGGAGTATATACATATCTCAAAGTTTTTGAGAACAAAATACTTAACCTTCTAAAATCTACTTATTAATGTCATACTAAGGTTAAACATGGAAATGTTGACCGAAGTATAATGATTACTCTCATTCATAAATCCGAAAGGATACCTCATCACTTGAGTGATATTTTATATCAATGCTGAGGAATATAAGTTAGAAGATTGTTGTAAATCAACTAACTACTAAAATACATGATCACATCTTGAATCTGATAAATATTTTAGAATTATGAATGATAAGATGCAGTCCTTAAAAGGCAAATCGAGTTTTGAGCTTGATTGTTATTTAGCCTAACAGTTAACCTATGAGGTTGGTATGAGTTTCTTTTGAAGAATGACTCACAAGGACAAAATTGTATACATATTAATGTTTGACATTTTATAAGAAATTTTTAATCATACTTAAGCAATTGAATGTGATTAAATTTTCTTATATAATACACGCATTAATTATATAAAGATATTTAATTGTCATACATGTGATTTGTATGTTGAATATGACAATTAGATTTTATAACTCTTTCTTTATGATTACCTTTTGCGAGGACGGTGTTTAATCAAAAGGGTTATGAATCTATATTATCTTTATGTAGTATACAAAATTTGAGCAATCCAAGTTTTGGATTGTATCATGCATCTAGGAGCTGAGATCTTGAATTTAATTACAATATGATTCTGGTTGAATTAAGATAACTCTTGAGTACATTCGACATTGAGTGGGAGCATTGTGTTTATCCTTAAAATTTACATGTTGAAGATATCATTCTATTTAAGCTAGATATTGATCCTTAAGCTTGGAATGAAACTTCACTTGGAATTTAGGAATAAAACAAACAACCTTGGAATAAACAAATGCGAAAAATAAGTCTAACACAAATGCAATATATCATTTAAGCAAGTCTTAAAGTGGTATATTTCACTTGAATAATTTACATGGATGGAAACCTTGTGTTTTTAAACTAAGGATTCATCATGTATATATTATATTGTGTATAAGACTAGTTGTTGCTTTTGTATAAGAACAAAATGGTGACAACAACAATATCTAATTGAGAGTGTTTAGATTATTGTTTTTATAAATCTTTACTGAATTATAAAGCATAGTGTTGTATAAGTACAAATGATGCTAGAGGATTATTAATACTAGTTGTAGTAGGATTTCATCATTTATGATAAATCGCTTAACTAGTTATGCTTAAAATAGAGCATTGTTGCATTACACATTAATGAATGAGAATACTTTACACTTTTTGTAAAGATGAATCAAGATGTCGTTGATTTCTAATACCTCATGCAAGGTAAGGCGACATCTCCATACTATAATTCTTGCAATGGTATGAGCATATGAGATAAGACACTCATCTTATATTTCAAATCACTCACTATATGTGAAATTTGAAACAAGTATTCGGAAAGTTTACTCGGATGACTATTTAGTTTTTCTTTTAAAGAAAGGTTGAGAATGTTGGAAACATTAGACTTCAACTTACTAAATGAGTTTCATGCATATCTTTTAGTATTTGGATAATTGGGATTGATAGACAATTATTACTTTATGATGAATAAAGATACTTGGTATTTGTTATTTATTCATATAATAATTGTTATCCTATATTTGCATGTTTAATCCTTGAATAATTTTATTATTCTAAATATGTCCATTGTCGGTTAACAATATGGGAATATTGTTATGTAAGGCAAATGTGAGTGTTGGTTATATTCTAACGAGAATTGGATTGTTCCCACCAAACTCATATGTATTCACTAGAGATGCATATTGATTCCCCAACTTTCAAACATTTACTTTTGGATCCTTGTCATAAGTAAAATATTGAAAATGGTTTGTTATCTTCATCCTTAGACTTGAGATACAAGCAAGTTTTGTTATGTGTGGATATCATTTTTTGTAAGTATACGCAAAACGCTATCTGAATAAGGTAGTTATAAAAGCTATATTTCGGAGTGATGTGAAGCAGCATCCACAACACTTGTAGTCAATAAAGGATTTGTTACTCCACTTGATATGTGCAGAAAGATACCATGGCGCCTCTCCAGATTTAATCAGATAATTGTTTGGCCAAACCCAAAGGGTAATGCAAGATGATTCTTGATTACATTTGGTATATCGAATTAAAATCAATAACGAGATTCTAAATGGTTAAACTATATGGAATGATTTAAGATCCATAATCCATGGTTTAACGGTATCTATAACAAAGGATGATTAGAGCAAGACATTGAATGACCATGCTATCGAGAAACTTTTACGAAACTATTCTCTCGGACACTTTTAGTTAAAAGCGAGTGAGAGCGTTTGCTAAGCGTTTCGTCGTTAGTTTTGTGTGCCATTCGACACACCAACTCCCAAGTGGGAGCTGTTGGTTTGTGGGAGTTATAAACACGACAAAACGACTAGAAGTGTGTGAGCCGATGGGGGCACACACGTTAAACACGAGAGTACGTGATGATCGTTTACTACTTGAACTATTATTCGACCCGTTTGAATATTAAATTAACCCGTATAATTTGATCCGATTTGTGTGTGATACAAGGCCCATTGACCAGTTTTCCATGGGGCGTTTGTATTAAGTTTTGGACTTGTGATTGGATAAAGAATGGGTGTAACTTGGAGCTCAAGTTTGAGCCCAAGGTTCCTAGGTTTGGAAGCTTATATATATACTCCATACTTAGACATTCATTCACATGACTTTATCCCTAATCCTAGCGACACACAACCCTTAACTTTAGATATTACATAAATCGTTATTAATGAATTGACAGATTGTCATATTGACATATTGTCATATTGAAAATTGTCAGATTAGTGCCATGCATGCAACTGTAATGGGCATGTCATGCCATGCATGTATTCGTCCTTTTCATTCTTCATGGAATAAGGATTGGCAGTGAATATGTCCGATATCGGTGGTTAAATACAAACTGTTTTCGAACAGTTTTAGATCTCGGGCAAGATTGAGAATATTGTTCTTTGGGTTTTTCTTGTTCGTAGTATTCAAGTAATTCAAAAGGTTGATTGGTTTAAACGTTCTCGACTAGCGTTTATCGAACGTACTTGGTTTAAGTGTTTGTGTGTGATACTCTTCGAGGTATCTATTTTAGATACTTAAGGTTTCGTATTGGTTTCTTGTTCCGTTAATAGAGATCAATTGCCAAGCAAGGTTAGGGTTTCTTTTATCTCTTTTAATTAATTAATATTGTATTAATTATTTGTTTATTAATTACGTGCTTAACATAATTGCATTAACTAAATCCAATATCCGCTGCGTACTCGTAGAGGTTACTAGTTAACTTGTTCTAAAATTCCAACATTAACTTCACTTTTTTCTTTTATCAGCTTTATATACCCTCTTAAATTCGCTTTTTTCTTTTATTATCATTATTATGTGGATATAATTTTGATATCATAGTAAACAACTACTTTTGTGAATGTAATCAAACAAGTGTAGTTATGATCCGTGCTTCGTTGAGGACTTTTAATATAGATTCAAATGCTACAATCATAGGTACTCGATTCATGCTTAATGACATTAGACATTAATTAATTCTCCACTATCCTCTTCTTACTTATTATTTAAATTACCCAAAAAAATCGCGATAGTTATTTTGCGAGTCTAATAGTGTTCCTGATTTTCGGTTTGATAACATTAAATCAAAACCATTAGTAGCATTATAACTAGGGGTGTGCATCGGCTGAAAACCGGACCGGACCGGCCAGGACCGGACCGGACCGAAAACCGAGTTCGGCCAAAAGCCAAGACCGAGACCGGACCGAATTTGGTCGGTCCGGTCTCGGTCCGGTCGGTCCGGTCTCGGTCTTCGGTCGGTCCGGTCCAAAACGGCCCAATTCGTCGGTTTTCGTCGGTTTGGTCCGGACCGACCGGACCGGACCGAGGACCGATTGCCCAAAAGCGAGACCGCGGACCGGACCGAATGTGGTCGGTCCGGTCTCGGTCCGTGTCGGTCCGGTCGGTCCTTCGGTCGGTCCGGTCCGGCCGGTCCGTTTGCTCACCCTTAATTATAACCACAAAATACTTAAAATTTGTTGTGAATCTTGCGCTTGAAAGGGTCCTTGGTGGTTAAAGAAATGAAGAAATGTTTGTTTTAAAAGTGAAAAAATTTAAGGCCATTTTGACGTTTTTAACTTTTGATGATTTAACGGCATCCACTATGGTTAAAATATATAAAGCTTTATAAGTTATATAAGGGGTTTTTGTGATATTTTTACATTTTGATGATTTGATAAATTAATTTAATTGATTGATCTGATGACTAACATTTGAGAGATAAATGGCGTAAACTATGATTGTGATAAAAGGACATGTGGACAAAATGTGAATTGAAGAGTGAAAAACTTCGTTTTATGTTGCATGTCCTCCGCCATTTAACTACCATCGATGAAAATGACATGTGTGGATTAGCTTATTTACACATTTTACTAGGTTGTCCAAATTTGAAAAAATAATGAGCGTAATCTTCCATTTATATTTATGTTTGTAAGCTTATCAACCTGATTGTAAGCTTAGTTGTTGCTAGTAAGCTTAACTTGCTAAACTATTAGGCCAAATAAGCTGATTAAATTAACTAATCCAAACATCCTATAAGTGTAGACTTATAGCATAGACTTAAAAATCAATTTGCTCCTTTTTCTCCTTTTCATAGAATTAAGATTTGAAATGTCTATTTCTAAAGTTAGTCTTTGAATTCATATATACTTAATGCAATGGCATGAGTAGTATTACTTAAACTTGTTGAGTATCTTGATCGTTGTTTGCTACTTTATGTATATGTATAAGCAACTAGGAGAAATGGTTCTCCCATACTCAGTGATCATCTCTCAGAAGTTATTTTTACACTCTAATGATATTTTGACTTGGCTATGGCTTGTATCTATTTGGTTCTCAGTTATCCCATATCGATCACAAAGACAAAATTTGGCTAGTTGATATAAAATTGTGTATCGCCACAAATGTGTTGTGATTACTATTATGTTGTTTACCACCACATTAAAATTGTGTAATTAATCATCATTCCGGTGTGGTGGTTATATGATATGTGCTTTGCCGGACTTTTATTTTCGTTTATATAACTTCAAGTGTTACAATTATTGGTATAGAATTCTATGTATGATGACATTAGACGTTAGTTATGATATGCACTTTGCGGGTCTGGTTCTTCAACTCTGTTTTGACTTGATAATATAGACTCGTAGCATAGACTTGAAAATCAATTTGCTCCATTTTCTCCCTTTACTTGATTATGTATAAGCAATGTTTGAAAGCCGTTTTTTATTCGGCGGAGTTCATAGTGATCAAATGGTTTGGAACACTTGAGAGATAAAGCATTTCAACACATGGTTAAACCTTATGCAACTCCGAGAATAACTCACTGGACATTGATCGAGTATCATTGCTATCACTCATGAGTCATAAGTGAAAACAACAACTATTTTATCCCATATCAACTATCGTACTATAACATATTGACTCGACATGTTATTCTATAAAAATCAAATTGGTTTTAAAGATGAACAATGACAGATACTTTACCCCTAATTCTATTGTGTTCAAAACCATTTTACAAACAAATTATTATCTAACACTTTCAATACAATTAACTACAACTAAAAAAAAAAATCTAACCAGCAAAGTTATATAAATTCTTTATTCATTCTCATTTTCCAAGTTCAGTATTAATTCATTACACTCAAAAAGATTTGATAGGTAATCACAAAAAAGCATGGAACTTTATATACATATACATTTCTTGATCATGCCAAAAGAAAATTATAAAAAAAACTTAAAAATTGGACCTTGAACATCTTGAAACTCAATATCAAGAAGCTCTTGCTCAAACTCAAGATTTTCTGTTTTGGTTGTGGCATTGTGACTCGTGATGTCGGGTCGGGTTGGCCCGGTGGATCTTGCTCTTAAAAGGGACAAGAAATGAAGAAATGTTTGTTTCAAAAGTTAAAAGATTACAGGGCCTTTTTGAAGTCTTTAACTTTTGATGATTTGATAAATTAATTTATCGAACCATTCTCACGGCTAACATATGATACATTAATGGTGTAACAATATGACTATGTTTAAAGGGACATGAGGACAAGAAATCTATCAAAGTATGTTGCATGTCATCCATCATTGAGCTATTATCGCTGAAACAAATCAAGTTTTTTAGACTAGCTTATTGTATCAAAATGATATATAAGGTATTGTAGAAGCGGTTAAAGGGTGTGACATATAGTTAACACAATAGAATGATTAGTGTAACTTAAACTTTTTGAGCATCTTAATATTTGTTTGAGAAGTCATTTTTACACTAACGATATTTTGACTTGACTATGGCATAACATGTATGATATATCTATTTTGTTATTAGTTATCCCACATCGATAGATATAAATTTGGCACATACGTGTTGTGGTTGCTAATATGTTGTTTTCTATAATATGAGAGTTAATTAAACATGTTAGTTAACCTTGCTATTAGAGCACACGGTACCTATCGCGTTTCATGCGTTATAGCTGATGTGGAGCAGCGTAACGCTGCGTTAACCATGTGTTATTACACCTATGAGTGCGTTAAGGCTCGACGTTGGCCTAGACGTTACCACCATAACGCAACGTTAAGGTTGAGTTCAATAATTACACAAACACCCCCTGGATATTTGATGTTATTGTTGGTGTAGATGGTGAAATATGGTGTTAACTGTGTGTGTTATTATGTGTGTGCAGCAGCGATGGAGAAGAAGAAACCTTATCTTTTGTCTTTCTTTTTTTTTTTCCAGCTGTTAGGCTAGAGATATGGGCTGTGAATATATTGTCAATTTGAAATGTACTATTTGCTTAAAATGGTAACATATTTTTGTAATCATGGTAACATATGAAGTATTAGTTTATTAAATGTTATTTGTATTTTTTTTAAATGTTATGTTGTTTATTAATGAAGTATTAGTTTAGGGGTTGGATTTGTAAATTTATCTTTTTTTTTAAAATGAGGCCCCAAATGGTTGAGTTATGATAAGTTATGATAAATGGTGTTTTTTGGTGAGTTAAGATTAAAATGTTAAAGCTGATGTGACACTGCCGTGACAGTGTGTTAAACCTTAACTTGTGTTAACATACCCTTTGCTCTTATAGGCAACAACTTATATGAGCTCTTTAACTTTTTGTGAATATAATTTTGATACCATAATAACCACATTTTACAAGTGTAGTTATTATACGCACTTTGCCAAGCTTCTATTTTTCATTTATAGAAACTTATTATTAATCAAGATTTATAGATTACAAAAGTAGCAAATCTACACCCTAATGGACTTAAGCACACAAATCGGCCATGTGCTAACTAACATATTCTACCATCTAATACTCTCACACAATTCGAACGGCGAACACGTGAAAGCTTGGACTGGAAAAGAAAACTAAACACATTAAAATAGTAACGAATTTGTTGATGAAGACATCGCGCAAATCTTCAACATCAGCCGTAAAAGTAAAGCAAACACTGGTAGACGAGAGCGAAATCTTGAACCAGTTTTATTTTAAAAATTCAGATGAAAGCTCTTGTAACCTTCACAAAAGCACAAAGGGATTAAAAATAGAAAAATAGTAAGAAATAAAAAGGAAAAAAATTATAGATCGAAGAGATGTTGGAACACCCCAAAAATAATAATGGTTTGCAGCGGAAGTAAGTGTTACTGGGGTATTACTCGATTGATATCAAACATAATGTATAGAACAACGGTTTAACTTGAGAAATCTTATTTCATAAAGATTTATGTTTACATCTTTCAAAATGTATATTATGGAATGTAGGCCCATAAAAAGAATTTAAGTGGTCCCCAAATTATATCAGAGTCTTCTATGATCATACCATGCCAATGCCCAAACGCCTCCAAATTTTGGCTATCTTCTGCAATCCTGAAAATACATGCTAAAAGTGTCAACGCAAAGGTTGTTGAGTTCACAGGTTTTAATACACCAAGTAGTTTCCAAAACAGGAAGATCAATTGGTTATCAAAGTTTTCAAAAGGTCCATTATGTATGCGGCGTGTTCATGCCTTGAATGTTCCACTACTTAAGCCGATTCAACCGAAAACATGCCCCTACGTGCAACATGCTCTAACCTAGCATGAGAAGGTGATACTATGCACTCCGATTAGTGGAGTGAGGGGATGGCTCTACCCCTAATAGCGCTATTCATACTATCAACGGCTCGTTCCGTACAGTGGGAGTAAGTTAATAAGTAGTGTAGTTCTAGGGGACTTTCACGATTGTTCTCAGGCGCCAAACATAAGTATACATATCAGTTTTAAGTAATCATAGCATGCTTTCCACCCCAAAACGAGTAAAACAGTAAAACGGGGCTGTGAAGCTCACAGTAATACGTAATAGTTTAAAGTACTTGTGAAAGTAAAAGCAAGTAGTTGAACATGTATCTCACCTCAAAGTAATTTATAAAACAGTTAAACAAAAGTTGGGGCTATGAACTCACCTTAGTCCGAAGAAATACAAAAATCACAACTAACACGACTGGCATCGAGAAATGTAACACAATAGTATCATAAGGTTGCAACGCACAACGATACAAGAGTACCGACACAACGGTACGTCATTGGCACAACCTAATAGTATATAATTTATCTCAGAATGCGCATCGTAAAGTAAATAAGTTTTCAAAAGATAAGCGTTTTAGTTTTCGTGGAATACTTGTATTAATAATTATAAGAGTTTATTGTCATAATTCGTAAGAAAAGTTTAGTATCGTCATTCGTGTGGTGGTTTGAAGAACACAGACTCGAAATACAACTCACGCCAAAGTATAATATATATATCTCATATATATTATGAAGTAAAAGAATAAACAAAATGTCTCAAGAAAATGAGTCATAAGGACGAGTGAATTCTAGGCGAGAAGATAACGACAAGAAAATATGCCAAAAAAGTAAGTCAATTGGACTTTAGCTCGATAATAGTCCAATTTAAATCTAATTGAAGTCCAATGTTCTTAGTACGATATCTTAAGTCCATCACAAGTCTAATTATGTCCAATAAGTTTAGTCTAATAATAAATTTAATTTAGTCCGTTAAGTAGTATATACATAGCCCATTTATCAATTATTATAATTTGGTCAAATATAATAAGTCCATGTCCTTTATGTTTGATATAGTTCGAGTCTGATAGTCATATACGTCAACTTATCCAAAGTCTGTCTAGTATAATTCAATCGTCCAAGTCTAATATCCGATGTCAAGTGTATGTGCTATCCAATACAAGTCTAGGTGCCAACGTTTATAAGTGTCCACGTAATTACATCTCGATAGTTCAAATGTTTAATGAGCGAATGTATAAAACTCAAGTTTTAACAAATTGATTAACACAAATACACGCCAAGGCACAAGTTTAACACGTAACACGTATACAAAATACACTTATACCACAAGATTAAACGCCCCCTTCGTGTTTTGTTGATACTAAAACCATTTTTTTTTACAAATTGAGGCAGAAACTTGCCTTCATTTGGCCTTTTTAGGCCGAGTTTCCTATGCAATAGATGGAAAACATCGTTCCGGAGAACTTTCATGTTTTAACTTTTTGATGAAACAGATCAGAAGGGCCTCAAAAATCGTGTTTCAGTTTCTGTTACAGAAAGTTTGGCTGGGCAGAAACAACAAACAAACACCCCATGTTGCGCAGAAAAATTAGCATCAATCGCACCCTTTTGGGGCTGCAATCAGCATCTCTAAATGCACCCTCTATGTAGAAAAGTTAAGCAAGCAAAACAGACCCTTTTGGGGCTGTATTGCAGCAATTAAATGCCCCTGTTGGGGCTGCGTTTCAGCAACAAATGCCCCCTGTTGGGGCTGCGTTGCAGCAGACAAACACCCTTTTTTGGTGGGCTGTGATAGCGGACAACAAACAAACCAAGCGCACCCCTTTTGGGGTTGTGACACGCCAGAACAAACACCCTCCTTGGGTGATTTCTAGCCGAGAACCAGGATTAAACAAACACCCTTGTCGTGCTTCTTTTTCCCAGCTGAGACTAAACCAAACGCACCCCTGTGGGGCTGCTGTTACACACAAACAAACACTACTCTTTTTTTCCCGACCAAAGATAACTAGAAGGAACACCCCTCTCGGGTGTGTGAATAAAATAAAAAGAACACAAACAAAAGTAAACCACAGACAGCAGCAACAAAGAAACATCCTTGTGGTGTTTTTCTTAAACCAAAAGTATCACAAAACAAACATAACACCCTTTCGAGTGTTAAACTGAACCAAAACCAAAACAGCACCTATGGTGTTCCTTTTCGTAATTCAATTTAAAACAAATCAACTAAGCTTCAAAACTTGCAAAGATGAGCAAAACCAAGATCAAACCCGAGACTAATCGGGTCTAACTGACCCATAACCCTCAACCCGACCTGAGTCCAAAATAATTTACAAACACCCTTTTTAATAGATTTCTTACCACACGAGAAATTCCAGAAACCTGTTGATATTGTTAATTTAATTCCACGAAAACTGTATAATCGATTTAATGTTCGGTTTGAATAAAAAAGTTAACAAAGATAGATCTTTGTGTGTGTCGACTTACAAATTCACGAAAGAGGAAGAGAGGTGGAGATGAATTAACGAACAACAACCACAATCAAAACCCAAACCAAACTCTTAGAATACCTCGATCTACCCGTGTCTTAACCTGAAAGTGGGAGGAGAGGTGGATGGTGATGATGGTGGCGTGGCTGTGGTGGTGGCGAGGAGGTGGTGGCAAGGCGGTTGTGAGAGAGAGAGAGACGAGTAAAAAGACGGTGTGAGGATTAATGGAATTGTTTATAAGAAAAGCTCACTAGAGTTAAACGACCATTTTAAAGCTAAAATTTGAAAAATGAAAATGTTTACCTTTTACACTATTAATAATTTAGACTATCTACTTTTGAAAAACATTTATCTACTACTTTATAATAAGGAAGTTTAAAATAAAAAACATTTGCTCGCCACAAAAATAGTTATCGGGTACCCACCGCCGCATTGCGCGGGTACCCTTCTAGTAGTATTGTAGGTGGTTTAGGTGGATAAGGTGTGTACCGGTGTATTTCGTGTCCCGTTAATTTAGAATGTAAACACGGTAACATGGTTCGATGTTTTTAATTAATAATGTATAAAATACATTTTCGTGATCGTTTTTATAAAAATAATATAAAAATGATACTATTGATTCCGAATAGTGATTATCGAAATTAAACCGTTCCTCATGCGGAAATCGGTACGCGTTATATGTAGTTTTCACGTTTTACGAGTATTGCGTTTACGTTACGAGAAAAGTCAAATATTCAAAAGTCAACTTTAAAAATCAAAGGGGTAAAATAGTCATTTAACCATATGAAAAATTACGGGTTGTTACAGATGTAAAGCAAACAAAGTGAAGAAGTTGTTAATTGCTTTTGAAAAATAACAATAATGCAAATCAAAGATAAAAAAATAACACATAACACATTATACCATGTTAGACAGTGAGATCCATAAGTATTACTCCCTCCGTCTCATAATAATTGTCCGTTTTGACTTTTTGTTAGTCTTTTTTGTTCAACTTTGACCATTAATACTTTTATTTGTGGTACATAATATTTGATAAAAATTATAACAAATGAAAATACATTTAAAACCTAATATATTCATATATTTTTCATCAAGTATTATATTACACAAATAAAATTATTTATGGTCAAAGTTGAATAAAAAAGATTTAAAAATGTCAAAGTGGACAATTATTATAGGACAGAGGTAGTACTTTACGTATTATTAATCAATATTTATAGATTACAAATGTAATAAATCTAAACTCTAATGGATCTAAGCCACAAACCGGACTTGAGGCAACTAACAAATTCTACCATCTAATAGATGGCACATATAAAATAGCCCTATCTTTTCTCCCCTCGATTTTTGGCGATTTTTGGCGACAATTAACTAATCTGTCAATCGTTTTCTTGATTCCAGTCCCTAAATCTTGAAAAAATCTCAATACAATTCTGATTTGGTCCTAATAGTTATTAATATTCGTATTAATTCCTTAGCTTGCTGGTCAAATCCTTATTTGTTTATTTGGGTTTTTTTTCAGTCATTTAGGGTTTTGTGTTCTAAGAAGCGTTATTCCATCTTAATTTGATCGCCTTATTTTCTGATCTTGTGCTGAATTGATATAAGTTGATTACCCTAATAAGTTATATATTGATTTTACGATTGGTATACAACTAACATAATTAGGGTTTTCAAATATTTTTGGCTAGTCGTTCATGGCTGTTGTTGAGGTTGATTGAATGTAATCATGCAAAAAGGGTTTTTGGATTTGAGTGGGAGAGGAGAAAATCATAAGAAAAAAGATGGGGGGAAAGAGTACTAATGAGGCTGGCCATAGTAGTGTTGGATTAGGACCATTCCCGAGTCTAACTGAAGCGTTTAGTAGTCCTAATACCGTTATGACTGCAAAGATTAAAGATTTAGAAAGACAAATGATTGATGGTAACCTTGTGCTCGTTGGGGACGATGGGCAGCCGCTTAAGTTGAGTCGATCAAACACGGGTATGGAACATTTGTCTAGCTTGTCTAATATGTCTGGAACACCTAATGTTGCTACTGCTCAGTCCGTATCGGAAGCTCAGCGGGCTGATTTTGGTATGAACAAAGAAACTCAGGAAGCGTGCAAGAGTTTCGAAGATGCAATGAACAGTGCTGCTAATATTTCTAACTCTGTAAATGCAAACGTGGCGGCAACTACATTTGCTAATAGTTCTTCATATGTGCATACAACAAGTGCAAACGTGGCGACTACTACATTTGCTATGGACGAACAGGTGGTTAAAAAGACAAGTCAGGAACCTATTATTACCGATTGGACTACTGAAGATGGTGATGTTAACTTATCTACCCCGTGTCGAGACGCATGTGCATGGTTCTTCCATGCATAATTTTGATGGCGTGAGTGGGTTCCATTCAGGTATGGATGCTCCTAATGGAAGTTCATCTAATGTTAATGTGCCTAATACTACCGGTACGTGTATGTTGATGAAAACATGCATGAGCATGTTAAACCGATGTCGTATGCGTCCCTCCTTAATAATGAACCTAAAAAGAAAATAGTTAATTTTAGAACGCTTACTAATAAGGAAAGTGTGGAAAGGGTTGATATTACGTTACCTTCCGATTCGGTTGAAGAGGTTGAGTACCGATTTGCAAACACTCTATTCGGGTATTTTCTAGGAAAGCGTTTAGCTTTTCCTATTGTAGAGAACTATGTCAAGAACACTTGGGCTAAATGTTGGGATTTTAGAACCAGTTAACTATTAACCTCTACGAGTACGCAGCGGATAAGGATCTAGTAATTGCAATTAGGTTAAACACGTAATTAATAAACAATTAATTAATACAATAATTAATTAATAAAAGGGATAAAAGAAACCCTAACCTTGTTTGGCAATTGATCTTTAGTAACGGACAATAAAACCAATACGAAACTAAGCACCTAAAATAGATGCCTCTATGAGTATCACACACAAACACTTAACCACGAATACGCCCGATAAAGCTAGTCGTGAACGTTTACCCAATCAACCTTTGAATACTTGAACCAACCACGAACCAAGAAAACCAAAAACCTCTTTTCCTCCTTGTGTCCGAGATCAACAGTAACAACCAATAACAAAACAAAACTAACCACCAATTCTTTTACTTGTTCGACTAGGAACATAAGAATACAAGTTGTAAATAAGAATACAAGTTGTAATAAATTCAGTACACCTTGGATCATGAATGATGCAAGTATAAATTTATTAATTAGCAAGGTTAGATATTGTTTTCACATGTCACTTAACGACAAGTAACTATATGCCCACCAATTAAATAGATTGAGTGGTCATGGTTCAACATGGTATAATCACAATATCATGTCATATTGTTTGATCGTATATTATTGCTGGGAATAAGAATTATATCTCGTGTGTTTTGAGAGCAAGAGAATGGATATATATAACCCACAAACCCTAGCTTTACTTGGGCTACAAACTTGAGCTCCAAGCCAAACACTTTCCTTATTCGATTACATGTTCTACTAGCCCATAAGCATGATCCAAATGCCCCTACATGTGACCGTTCATGGGCTTGGATCGGGTCTAGTAAACGAGTAAATAGTTCAAGTATTAAACGTAATAAAAACGTACTCTCGTGTTTAACGTGTGTGCCCCCATAGGCTCACACACTTCTAGTCGTTTTCGTACGTACCAACTCCCATAATCCAACACTAAATACGGGATTAGTGAGGTTATGTTGAATGACGGGTTCTTCTTCTTTAAGTTTTCCTCTCAGACAGGATTAGAGCGGGTGTTAGAGAATGGAGCTTGGTTCATTCGTACTATTCCTTTGATTTTAAACACATGGTCGGCTTCTACTACCTTAATGAAGGAGGAAATATCAAAGATACCGGTCTGGGTTAAGCTTCATAATGTTCCCGTGGTTGCATTTACTGAAACAAGGTTGAGTTTAATAGGTACTAAGTTGGGAAAACCGATTATGTTGGATGCTCACACGGCGAACATGTGTCTTGAATCATGGGGAAGAAATACCTATGCTAGAGCTCTTATCGAAGTGTCATCTATTTAGCCCCTTTTGAAGTCTGAAGTTGTTGCAATTCATGTTATTAAGGAACCCGGTAAGTACACGTTTGCTACTATTAATGTGTAATTTGAATGGAAACCTCCAATTTGTGTGAATTGCAAAATCTTTGGCCACTCTACTGCGAATTGTCCTAAACATGTTCAAGTTCAGAAAGAGGTCAGTCCTAATAGCAAGGTGGCAGCTAAGGTGTCGAATTCTTTGGACACAAATGAGGAGGGTTTTATTGAGGTTAGGAACCGGAAGAATAAAGGCAAGGTTGATCAATCACGGCCTATTATGGGTATTCGACTCAATAAACCCAAACAAAATTTTTGGAGGCCTAAACCGGTTGCAAATAATGTTCAAAGTAAGGGATATGATCCTAAGGCTACTAAACCATAATGATAATCATCAATAGCTTTGAAAACGTAAACACAAGTATTCTCATTTAGAAAATTCAACCGAAATTATGCCGTTGGAGGCGAGCAATATGAGCATTCGCATTTTCCAGGTGGGCATTTGCAAGTTCCTGAACAAACATGGCAATGACAGTTCTCCTCAATTATACTTTTAAGTATATATGGATCTATGGTATCATCCGAATCATAGTATGTACTATTTCCAGGTTCAAATGGTTGTGGTTTTTGATCATTGTTTCCTATGATAGGATCACATACAAAATCGTTGTCCAAGATGGTTGATGTCTCATTTTTCTTGCCATGAACGACTGATGCTTCAAAAACCAATAATATCGCTTTTTACGCACCATGTTCCTTAGCAGATTCATTGTTTGTTCCTGCAACACTTTCCTTAACAGATTCGAAGTTTTGTCCTACAATACATGCAAATGAATAGACTGTATTATTGTTTAGGCAAATAAATGTTTTGTAAACTAAAATTATACAAATTAGGAAAAAAAGTTCAGAAAAAGATCGATTATGATTGTAACATACCTTCGTTTAGATGCTTTGAGTTTGACATTCTTTTTTTCTCCTGTACTCCGAAATATGTTATCAATCATGGTTAAAAGAATTTCGCATAGTTACATTTATAGAATATGAAGGTTGTGGAAAACTAGAAGGGGGGGTTGAATAGTTTTACCAATTTAAAACTCCTTTTTAAATATTTAGATCGACTTATGTCAATCTATTTGGTTATTTATGTTGGACGTTGATAGATAGATATATAAACGTAAAATGAAAGATAAAGAGTAAGAAGCACATCACCACGACACAAGTTATTTATAGTGGTTCGCTACAAGGACACCTTCCTTGCCCTACTCCACCCCCGAGTCACCTACTCGAGAGTTCGTAAGCACTACACCAAATCTCCTTATGGCGGAGAAGCCTTCACAACGCCGCTTAACCTTTTTCGGTACAAAGCTAAATACCGAGTTCTTTCACACCAAGGCGAACCACACCTAACACTACGTCGCCTACCCTTTATACGGTGCTAGGCTAACCACCGAGTTCTTTCACACCTTAGGAGAACTAATCCTATCACAATGTCGCCTACCCTTTATTAGGTACTAGGCTAAGCACCTAGTTCCATTATGGAGGAACTACTACCCTTCACGACACAACACCTATTATCAAGGAGATCTACTCCTTGTTACAACACCATCAAGGATATCACCATCCTTGTGAATAAATAAACACTTATATGTATAACGATGCACCTCATCGATTATACGACCTAAGCATTCTTCCCAAATGCTACTTGATTTGATTCTTGACATCCTTCACTAATGCCTTTGACACAACGCTTGGCACCTTCACTAATTCCTTCGTCTTGACACCTTAAGCATTCTTCACTAATGCTTTGACTCGGATGATGAGCACCTTTCACTAATGCTTTCATCTTGACACTTTCGGCATTCTTCACTAATGCCTTCAACCCAACATCTATGGAGAAAGGAAGAACTATCAACAAGAGAACCTTCGTTGTCTTGATGATGACGGCATGGCAACTCATGGACTTGAGCTTGCACGTCTTCAAGATGTGGTGATCTTTCCTTTAAGAGGAACCTACAAGATCACACAAAACAAAAGAGAAAAGCTACATAGATCTCTTGGATCCGAGGTTAGAGGTTAGAATACTTGGGGAAGTATGTGTGTAAAGGGATGACAAGTAAGGAAGAAATGGTTCTCTATTTATAGAGAAAATTCTCTAATGTTTCCCGGATCCCACGGATCCCTTCCACTTGGGATCCGGCTAGCACAAAGCTAGGGATCCGTGGAACGCCCCTCTTGCCCATGGGTATTTTTGGTTATGGGTCATGGGTCATGGGTTATGGGTTGATCCATGGTTTTCTTTCTAGATACAATGAACTTAGATAAGTGGTATATATAAAACCATGGGTTATGGTTCAATACCATTTGCTAGTTTCTACCCATTTTAGTATTTACATGTTTTTACCTTATTTTAGTATTTACATGCTTTTACCCATTTTAGTATACTTAGTTTAAGTATATGCTAACCCAATATGTAAACACTAGTTGTTGTACATATATATATCTAGATCATAAAATCACTTATACTTGTTTTAGTGTTTTATGTGAAAATGTGAATATGTTAGAAAACTATTAGTTCAAACCATTTACGTATTTTATTTGTTTCGTTAATATGATTTTACTTTTGTTATCAACAAAACATTAGAAGATCGTAAAATATAAATAAACGTTTTACGGCTTATTTGTATTAACAATCTCCCTTTTGTTGATGACAAAACATAAAATTATTTTAAGGAAAAGCTAAAATTGTAAATGTTTAAATTTGTAGTTTTACTTTCTTCTCCCCTTTTGTCGAAACAAAAGTGTTAAAAGAAACTAACACAATTTTTATAAGAAAAATTATAAAAGATGTAACGAGAGCAAGTGGCGGGAATGGTACTCGTCTTAACTCCCCCTGACGAGTCCATCCCTTTGAAAAAGGCGGCCAAGGACATAGTGTAAAATAAGCTATTTGTGTTTGCAATTAAGTTTGCAAATGGTTCGTCTAAGTAAAAACGTGCTCCCCTCGAATATTGCAAAGTTGCAATGGGGTATCATGAAGTGTAATCCAAAATTGGATTAAGTTGCAAATGATTTTGCAATATTGTTTGACACAAAGCTCCCCTAGCTTTTATGGTGTCAAGATCTTCATGTGTTATTTTGAAAATCTACAAAACAAAGGTTAGAAAAACAAGAGTATATTGCATAATTTCCGCAAAGAGACTCAAGTTAGTAGAAATTTGTGCTACATACCACGGATCCCACGGTTCCCTTCAAGGAGGATCCGTCTAGTTATCTGGAAGGGATCGGCTATTCATTACGGTTTCTTGTTGATGAAGAAATGTCAAGGAGTGCAACTTGAGGGAATGAGATAAAAGTACAATATAACAAGCACAACACACATAATAATCATGGCATAAAAGTATTCATTCAATAAAACAAAGAGATAATCAACTAAATCTCTAAAACTAAGAGAATGAGCTTAACCAAACAAGTACTCATAATGCTAATAAGTTACTCAAATTAGTGATTCAACTAAAGAACTTAATTACGAAATGGTGTCTGATAACGCTACACGCGTCGTTCGGGGTCAAGGAAACTTCCTTTTCTTCGAGCAAGTTTTATAACACCCTAGGCAGTGAACCTAATCGTTGTAGTGTAGTAATTAGGGTAAGCCACGGGTATTGATATCGTTCTCTAGGGGAATAGGAATGCTAGTAAGGAGTTACTACGCTAAGGTTAAGGTTGAGGAAGATTATTTTTTGTATTTTTATATTTATGAAATGGAAAGGTACGAATCTCGGGTATTGGATTTGGGGGAGGGGGGGGGGTTGGTATTTCTACCGATTACTCTACTATTATCTAATTATCTAAACTAAGGTTGTGGGAGTTTATGTCTAATTAATGTGTGCTCGTATGATAGTTTAAAGATGTGTTTACTTAGGTTGTATTACTCTTTAATTATCTCCTATTGATGGTTGAGTTGTCACGTCTTATTCTTAGTTGCGTTGTGTGTCTAAAGTTGTAGGGTATGCGTTTCTCCCTAACTCTTTGAACTTACCAAAGGGTCTCGTCTACAAACCCACTAGGGATGATAAACTCCTACTCTAAGGCGCTCTTTGGATGGTTTAGCCTACAACTACTCAGGTAATTATATTCTAAGGTTCACAAAGATGAATCAAGCATTAAGTACACAACGAATGACCTATCGCATTACTAGATCATTAATCAACTAATATAAGAAACAATCAATCAATATTCAATAATTAAGTTTCATACTTCCTAAGCAAACACACAAATAAATTAGCCGGACATGGAGAACATGCAAGCATATACACAAATAATCAAAGACATAATTGAATTAATGAAGTAAAGACTTATCTTGATGTAAGATAGGGTTTAAAACCCTAAAATACTGTACAAGACACCTTAGGTTCGGTTTTAGGTTTTTACTCCAAAAGACTCTCCCCTCAAGACTGAAAAATTCGGATTCTATATATAAGATTACATATGCGACGGCGTCACCTTATGTTTAGTAACGCCGTCGTGTCGCCGCCATTAGGGTTTCGTCTTGGCCACGTTAACCTTGCGACGGCGTCACCTTATGTCCGTGACGTCGTCCTCTTGACTTTCGACGTCGTCGGATTGCATCTAGGCCGCCCCGAGTAGCGACGACCTACTCTTTCACAACTAGACGCCGTCGCTTGAAAATACGAGTTTTGGGTTCGGACCGTCACAACAATTTTGGGACGGCGTCGCCATTAGCACCGACGCCGTCACCTTCTATTTTCAAAGAATCGTGAGTGTCTCGATTTTGACTTTGGCCATTTTCTTCATATATTCGCGCCTTTTCGTCCAAATAAGTGCCATTCCGCATTTTGCCTTCAAGAGACCTAAAAGTGAAAAGGAACGATATTAAGCAATAACGGATACAAAAGTGATCAAATAAGGACTAAAACGACCCTCAAAATGGTACCTTTTAAAACCTTATCAAATATCTCTACACTTGTTATTTGCTTGTCCTCAAGCAAATGTGCTTTTAACCAATTAATTAATAAGTTGGGGTCATGAAGCATTAATTCAAAACGGTCCACAACACATATAAGCCCATAAAGTCATAACAAGCACGGAATCACATACTAGCACCTCACATGGGGTGTTTGGATACTCACATCTCTCTCGGGTGTATATATGAAATATAACAAATAGAAATGGAAGATAAACACTCATTAACCGGTCCTAGTACATAGATTACCATAGGCTTGAGAATAGATCAAACCTTCATCGCTTTGGCGTAAGCACCTAGGAAAGACTATCAAAGAGGTCTTTTAAAGGGTTGTAATGTTAGGCTTACGGTAGGGAAACAAGGGTTTGGTGGGATAGGCTATTTAGTGGTGGTAAGTCAAAAATCTCTATGTTAAATGCATACGAAGAATGGCGTTGCTAAGCCAAGACTCGACACTCAAAACTCTAGATAACTGACATAAATTTAAAGGATAGATGTAGGATGGTAGCCCGTATGTTTTTTTTTTATTTTATTTTATTTTATTTTTTTATTATTTTTTTTTACACTCTATTTTTTTTTTTTTTCTCTTTTTTCTATTTTTTTCGATTTTTTTTTTTTTTTTTTTTTTCATACACTTTTACTCTACCATCCTCTACGATAACATCAAAATAATAGGGATTTATAGGCACATCCCTACACTTGAGTTTTATTACTCTAACACTAATTTGACCCGATTTTAAAAGATCAAAACACTTGGGGTACATTATTACGCAAACAAAGGGAATTTGAATTTTTACGTTCCCTTCCGTCATTTCATAAACTTTAACTTTTCCCATGAATCCCAATCGTCCCAAAGCGTATACAAAGGATATGACTCGACTTAGCAACTTATGCAAGCAACTAGATAATTGAACTAAGGGTTTAGGGTGATAACAAACATTTGCACTAAAAGTGAGTGCATAAGGGGTAGGCTAAGGCGATTTGGGTGTATATTTGGGTGTTGGGTGTAAACAATGCTCTTCATTGATATTCGGAAAACCGAAACATCACGAGAACCGCGAAAAGGATAGGCTCGAGGGGTTAACTAGGGGTATCGTGTACTAAAGATGAGTACAACGCAAAGGGTGTGGGGAATTACTCAACCGATATGGAAGAAGTAATTATATTACGGTATCAAACAAGGGTTATCCTAATGCCTCTTATCATTTAGTTATTCCTAACTACACAAGTGTAGCCTCACTTGCGATCTCGGAATGCATCACAAAACAAGTTCTAGAATCTAATATACTACCGGTTCACACTCTAAGCATTAAAGATGAATGCTTTAATTCCTACTAATCTAAGGGCGATCCTCACATTTTGGTGGAATTTGGGTGGTAAAGGGTTTTGTGCTAGTCATGCAACTTCCTATCCATGAGACGCTTTTGTTAAGACTAATGGCCCACTCTTATATGTCATGAAAAATTTTAAATTTGGTGCCAAAATTACCCTAACCGACATTTCCTCATGGTTTATTACACAATCACATTTGGACAAAACAAATAGTCAAGGATAAGCATAGTTTCAAAGTTCCCGCTTTATTTTCCTCCCTACACTTAAACCGAACATTGTCCCCAATGTTCCCGAAAGTATCAAAGTTATGATAAAGAAGGTAATTAAAACGAAAGAAACTAATACTCCCCGATTAGCTCGGTAGGATCCGTGTAAAGTGGTGGTTAAATCCTTTTCAAGAAGAATTATTGCGTGAAAAGCTCCTTCCAATCTTATGTAACTTCTTCCCGACAAACTAAAACGCACACTTGCGAAACAAACGAAACCTTCGTAAAATTGGCGGTAATAATATATATAAGACTCGATTTAAACTAGGATATAATGCTTGTGGAATGGATGTTTACGAATTTCTAAGAAAATTAAGACCGGAAAATTCCAAAATTTATAAGTGGCTCGAAACGAGAAAAAGTAATATGATTTTTACTCCTTCCGACGCCGTCAGTTGCAATCTCGACGCCGTCAGTTATCCCGACAAAAGCGGTCTGCGATTTTACGAAAAAAATTCGAAATTTTACATCTTTAGAATCGGAAAAATTTCGCAAAACATCCATTATGACTCGATACAAGCATTTGACTCGAACAAACAAACATAAATATCTTTTAGTTAATTGTTATTCTCATGTTTACGTTTCTTTTGAAAACGTGTGTAATCCTCCCTACACTTATCCTTTATGTAAAATACCTTTATATGCAATTAAGACGAGGTTAAAAACAAAATAAAGCATTTTACAAATTTAAACATGAGGATAAACAATTAACAAAAGATATATGACACTAACAAGCAAACAATTAAA